>JAJAGP010001628.1:126132-173096 GCA_025084515.1 Ancistrus triradiatus | reverse complement strand
TTGATGGTCTTCAGAGGCCTGAGAACTCGCAGCACTCGCAGAGATTTAATGGTTTTAATGTCTCGGCCTTTGTTATTTCTGCAGAATGAAACGCACAGTCACACACAATCACACACAGCTCTCAGTTGCAGTCTTATGCGACCCAGGTAACACAACCTCTGCACGAAACACACTGAACAAAATTACTGAAACAAGATCATTTGACAGGTGCAAAAGTTTAGGTACCTTTCCAGAACATTCATGTTGTTTAGAGTATAAACTAAGCAGCACTGTGTTGGGTTTGGTGTTTGTTCTCTGCTGAGGTTGTGTATGTGGACTAACTGCACCAGTCCAGTGTTTGCTCTCATAGGTTGCATAAGTTTGAGGTCAGATTTGCGATAGTTATCTCTATCTGTTATATCCTGGTCAGGTTTGTTTTTATTTTGTTTGTATATTGCAGCAACAGCCAATCACACATCATTTGGGTCGATCAAAGCAACGAAGAAATGCAGCCTATGTTTTTAGCTTTGTTAAAGTTCCCCAAATGTGTACTCTATACATATTAATCCATAGAGGGCGCTGTTTTGGTAATCTGTTAAAAGGGCTGATGTGAAGCTAATTTAAACCCTAAAAGAAAAACCAGACACTTGTTTGGTTGAAAAGTTCTTGGATTGTTTGTAATTACAGCCTGTCTTGTACAGTTAAAGACACAGGACTGGTGCGTCCTTGGTTTTAAGTTGCTAACTCCACACACACACACACTCACACTCACACTCACACATTACATTTATACTGGAACAAAGCTCTTCACTAATCAGTATATACAAGACAGATGAAAAATTAGTTTATTACCCCAGAGCATTCCTGGAAGACGAAGAGGGTGACAATCCGGAGGAACCCACACAAACAAACAAACATGTAAACAAAGTGGAAACAAACTGTGTGTGCAGTGTCTGAATGGTTTTACACTTAAATCTCACTCAGACACACAGCAAACATTTATAACATTTATAACATAATCTCAAGCACATTTTATTATTACTAATATACCACATTATCAAAAAGGTTTGGGTTGTTAATATTTCCATTTGTAAAATAGCTTTTATCAAACTAACACACACTTAATAACACTTACACACACACCGATCACTTGTTAGGTACACCTGTTCAACGTAAATATCTAACCAGCCAATCACAATGCAGCAACTCAGTGCATTTAAGCATGTAGACATGATCAAGACCAGCTGTTGAATTCTAAACAAGCAACAGAATGGGGAATAAAGGTGATTTAAGTGACTTTGAATGTGGCCTGGTTGTTGGTGCTGAGTATTTCAGAAACTGCTGATCTACTGGGATTTTCA
This sequence comes from Ancistrus triradiatus, assembly GCA_025084515.1. Taxonomy (NCBI): domain Eukaryota; kingdom Metazoa; phylum Chordata; class Actinopteri; order Siluriformes; family Loricariidae; genus Ancistrus; species Ancistrus triradiatus. The sequence continues at coordinate 171,756 of JAJAGP010001628.1, read as the reverse complement.
GACACAGCGCCATGTCAGAGAATGATCCGAAAAAAAGAGAAAATATCCTGTTCTCTGGGTGAAAATGCCTTGTTGATGCCTGACTGGTTCGGGCTTTTAGAAAGGTAACAGTAACTCAAATAACGTACCTTCTCTGACCACGCAACATATCCAACCTTGAAGCAGATGGGCTACAGCAGGAGAAGACCACACCGGGTACCACTCCTGCTACCTAAGAACAAGTCTGGCTCCACAAAATTGGACAACAAAAAATTGAAAAAATGTTGCCTGGTCTAGATTTCTGCTGTGACATTCGGATGGTCAGGTCAGAATTTCACATAAACGACATGAAAGCATGGATCCATCCTCCCTTGGACCAACGGTTCAAGCTGCTGCTTGGTATTTTCTTGGCACATTTTGACCACCTTAATACCAACTGAGCATGGTTTAAACCCCACAGCCTACCTGAGTATTGTTGCTGACCATGTGCACCCCTTTATGAGCACAGTGTACCATCTCCTGATGGCTACTTCCAGCAGGATAATGCTCCATACAAATCAAAGCTCAAATCACCTCAAATGATCCCACAGTCACCAGATCTCAATCCAGTAAAGCACCTTTGGGACGTGGTGGAATGGGGGATTGACATCATGGATGTGCAGCCAACAAATCTGGCAAGGAATACCTAATAAAGTGTCCAGTGTGTGCTTTATATCTGTCAGCAGTTGATGTCATCAGATTGAGACCTACTGTCTAACTAAAAAAAATCTGTTTAACAGCAACACAAACTCACGTAAGAGCAAATGCTATGAGCGCTCCAACAACCACGATGAAATCCAGAATGTTCCACAGATCACGGAAATAAGAGCCGTCGTGCAGGACCAAACCCTGCTCGATCATCTGCAACACCAACAAATACACGCCGTTACCATAACAACCACCACAGGTAATAAGAAGTAAAAAAATGTAATCTTAGTGAAGGATCAGGAATGTTTAGGTGTAATAGGGAGTAAAGATCACTCAGGGGTACTGAGGGGTAAAAGATCACTCAGGATAAGCAAGAGGTAAAGATTGTTCAGGGGTAGTAAAGAGTAAAGATTGCTCAGGATTAGTAATATGTAAAGATCACGCAGGGGTAGTAAGTGTCAAAGATCGCTATGGGGTAGTAAAAGGTAAAGATCACTCAGCGGTAATAAGGAATGAAGATCACTCAGGGGTAATAAGGGGTATGGATCACTCAGGGGTAATAATGGGTAAAGATCTCTCAGGGGTAGTAAGAGGTAAAGATTGTTAAAGGTAGTAAGGAGTAAAGATTGTTCAGGGGTAGTAAGGGGTAAAGATCACTCAGCAGTAATAAGGGGTAAAGATCACATAGGGGTAGTAATGGGTAAAGATCTCTCAGGGGTAGTAAGAGGTAAAGATCACTCAGCAGTAATAAGGGGTAAAGATCACTCAGCGGTAAAAAGGGGTAAAGATCACTCAGGGGTAGTAAGGGGTAAAAATCACTCAGCAGTAATAAGAGGTAAAGATCACTCAGGGGTAGTAAGGGGTAAAGATCACTCAGGGGTAGTAAGGGGTAACGATCACTCAGGGGTAATAAAAGATCACTAGGGGAAGTAAGGGGTAAAGATCACCAGGGGTAGTAAAGGGGGGTAAAGATCACTCAGGGGAAGTAAGGGGGGTACAGATTCACTCAGGGGTTTTAGTAGGTAGAGGGGTAAAGATACTCCAGGGTAAAAAAGGGGCAAAATCCACCTCAGTGGTAACTAAGGGGTAAAGATCACTCAGGGGTAGTACGGGTTGGTAAGATCAATAGGGGAAGTACGTAAAGGGGGGGGTAAAGATCACTCAGGGGTAATAAGGGGTAAAGATCACTCAGGGGAAGTAAGAGGGTAAAGATCACTCAGGGGGTAATAAGGGGTAAAGATCCAACCAATGGTAAAGGGGGTTAAAAGATCACTCAGGGGTAATAAGGGCGTAAAGAATCACTCAGGGGTAATAGGGGTACAGATCCACCCAGGGGTGACAAGGGGTAAAGATCACTTCAGGGGTAATAAGGGGTAAAGATCACCAGGGGGTATGTTAAGTGTCAAAGATCGGCTATGGGGTTAGTTCGTAAGGTAGTAAAAGGTTAAAGATCAATCAAGCGGTATAAGGAAGAAGATCACTCAGGGGTAGTAATAAGGGGTATGGATCACTCAGGGCAATAATGGTAAAGATCCTAAGGGGTTTATAATGGGTTAAAAATCACTCAGGGGTAGTAAGGAGAACAGATCATCAGAGTAATAATAAGGGGCAAAGATCACTCAGCGGGTGGTAATAAGGGGTAAGGACACATAGGCGTGTAGTAGTAATGGGTGAAAAAATCACTCAGGGTACGTAAGGGGGTAAAGATCACTCAGGGAAGTAAGGGACGGTGTACAGCAACACTCAGGGGTAATAAGGGGTAAAAGATCACTCAGGGGGAAGTAAGGGGGTGGTTAGTAAGATAACTCGGGGTTGGTTAATAGGGGTAAAAGATCACTCAGGGGAAGTAAGGGGGGTACAGATCACTCAGGGGTGCCGTAAGGGGGGTGAATAAAGATCACTCAGGGGCAAAAAGGGGCAGGCAAAAAATCACGTCAGTGTAACTAGGGGTTAAAAAGATCACTCAGGGGAAGTAGGGTGGTAAAAAAAGATCACTCAGGGGTAATAAAGGGGTGTTAAAGATTCACCCAGGGGTAATAAGGGTAAGATCACTCAGGGGAAAAGTAAGGGGGTAAAGATCACTCAGGGGAAAGTAAGGGGGGTACAGATCACTCAGGGGTACTAAGGGGGGAAAGATCACTCAGGGTAATAAGGGTAAAAGATCACCTCAGGGGAAAGTAAGGGGGTAAAGATCACTAGGGGTAAAAAGGGGTAAAGATCACCCAGGGGTAATAAGGGGTAATGGTAACTTACCTTTATGATCATTTCAAATGTAAACACTCCGGTGAACACGTAATCAAAGTAACGCAGCACCTGTTGGAGCGGCGACATCATAACACACTGTAACCATGACGATCAGCACATTAACAAGCTCTAAAGCTTAGGGTTCATTAGCTGCAGTTTATCATTATGATGAGTAACCATCATTATCATTAGCACTAAATAAGAAGAGGGTGATTTAGCCCTGCTTCAGTTCATCAGTCAATCCCGACTCGGCTCTCTTAGCCGGCTTCAGTCGCTGTTCTACATTTCAAATGCAGTTCTCACGGGTGCTAACATCCTCGACCAAACATGTCAGCAAAAAGAGCAGAACAGTAAAGGTTTACTTTATTCCAGGCCGAGTTCGTAGCGGACCGGATCCTCAGCCGCCAGCGCCACCACCAATGCTAGCGGGATGACTAGGCAGGATACACCACTTCAAAATAACGCATGGTGACAAACGTAGTGACCACGCCCTGCGGACCTGAAAACACCAGTCAGCGACGGTGTCAGTGCTAGATTCAATCCAGAACCCTTCTAGCCCAACTGTCCAACACATTTTATTTGTAGTAACAGGGTGGGGGCAGAAGGCAATTGCCGAAATTTACGGGTTGTGGGTTTGAAGATGAACCATGCTGTCTGGGAGGAAGAATCGGAGAGGGTCGCAGCGTCTTCTTCTTCCTTTTCAGCTAGAAGCTTCCAGATCTTTAAGTTCACTAAAGCACAAAATAACATAATTACCCATTAGATACCACGACTTAGTGTTCAATGACCTTACTGTCCATGAGTGGATCCTTAGCCCTTTAATAAACCTGAGTAGTAGTCTTTACCCCTTATCTGAGTAATCTTTACCCCGGGACTGACTTTACCCCTTACTACCCCTGAGTGGTCTTTAGCCCTCATAACCCTGAGTGATTATTTACCACTTACTACACCTGAGTGGATCTTTACCACTTATACCCGAGTGATCTTTACCCTTACTACACATGAAATGATCGTTACTCCTTATTAACCCCTGAGTGATCGTTACCCTTACTACCCTTGATGATCTGGATCCCTATTAACCCTGAGTGATGCTTTAACACTACTACCCCGAGTGATCTTTAAGCCCTATCAACCTGAGTGATTGTACCCCTTAATACCCTGAGTGACTTACCTTTATTAACCCTGAGTGATCTTTACCCCTTACTACCCCTGAGTGATCTTGAAAGAAAGAATGGCTCCTTTCTCACAGGAAATATTCCAGTCATTAACACAGTGTTACAATGATAAGAAACATTAAGGTTCTGCTTTTCTCCTACTCGTTACGTTGCCGAGCTCCAGCACAGACTGAGGCTCCAGTTCCTCGATCACTGCACCGGTGCTGATCAGCGATTTGTCCTGGTTGTTGTTGCTTTCTCCTTCTGGAGCACCCTTGCTGGTGACTCCTGACTCCAGTGTTGTGGTGTCTGTGACTGGGAGCGTGGCAGGTTCAGATTCTGTGGTTGAGTCTCTGCACGACAAGTCCGTATCCGGTTTGGGATTTGTTAGCATGGACAAGTCGGGATCATTCTGCCTGTGGAGGTCAAAGGCAGAGAGCAGCACTTCACTCACATCCTGATATTCTAAAAAAACCAAAGCCTACCACAACAGTCTTAACAGCTGGGAGAGTCTTTGTCAGATTCAAGAACAGAAAAGAGATGGAGGATAAAGTAACTTGTGCCCAAGAGAAGAGCTAGGCCTGCAGTTTGGAAGTTTTAAAAAATCACATGCAGACAAACAGGCTATATAGTTTTCCGAGCCACTGTTGAAAACTCTAGCAACTTGCTCCAACACCTTAGCAGAAAACGTGCTAGAATACAGAGAGTAGCGGCAGTGAAACAGTGAAGCCAAAGGCTCAGACACTGCTTGAAGAGATTTTCTCGAGGCGCTGCATATGAGAGGAAAAGCAAAGGGTGAAGAGACATTATGAATGCAGTAACAATTCAGTTGTGAGAGACGGGTTCAGAGCAATGATTAAAACACTGGATTCAAGGTATGTCTTACCTGTCTAACCGGCAAAAACACTTCAGCCAAGAAAGCCATATCTCTTTTTAAGACGTTGCAGTTTGCACAATAAAAACTGCTGACGTTACCTAACTGTTTAATGCATGCCGATGCCTTCAGTAAACCCTATATTAATCAAAGCCTTCATTTTATACATGATGAAAATATATATATATATATATATTTAATGGTCTATGTACTCCTGACAGTAGAATAAGCTACAAACCTATAAAAAGGTATGATCTTAAAGAAATCTTTTAACAAAAATAAAATTCCAGCCCAATTCCTTTAATCGTGTTTTATGACACAATCTAGAAATATTTGTGTGTTCTTAAAAGCTAAAACCCACTGGGACAGAGATGAACTGATTTTTAAAAACATAAAATATAGAATGAAACGAATAAACAGTCGCAAGAGGCCAGAGTCAGGGGTCCAAGCACTGGGAGGCTTTTTCTGTTCATTGGGTTTGTGTGCGACGCCTCTGCCTTTTCTTTAAAGCAAAACATAAGACCACAAAACTTACAGCAGAACTGCAACCGAATGGACCTCGTTCGGGAAAATGATTTGGGAAACAAATAGAACAAGAACCTGTCTTCCAGTTGGACCAGAGGTTCTATCAGGAGCAGCGTCCTACTAAATGCAGATGTTAGGATGATGATTCAGTAACAATCAAAACCAATAATTCACCCTTACCTCTCTTCACCCGCCTTCCCGTTTGAACCAACACCATCAGTGCTGCTCTTCTTCTCCTCCTCGTCCTCTCTTTCCTTCACCGTCCTTCTTTCTCGACTTGTAGATCTGCTTCGTTCCTCCACCTTTGTGTCATCCTGCTCTTGTTTTTGTGACTCCGGGTGCCTGTGTTTGCTCTGTTTGTTGTATCTGCTGTATTTTCTCATGGTCCTCTGCCTCCTCTCTCCGTTCGCTCTCCTCACGCTCAAGTGATTTTTAAAGTCCTGGAACTCATCTGCACCATTTCCAGATAGCTCCAAGTTGATGTTCTGGTCCTCCAAATGATCCAGGACAGTGCTGATCTCTGGGGAAGGTGTGTGTTTTTGGTTCGGTTGGCTGTACAGAAGATTGTCTTTGGTGGAGGTCTCAGATTCAGGTGGGTCTGGAAGCGGGATCGAGACGTTCTGCTCCTCTATAGATGGCTCTAAGGATTCCAGAGGGTCCAGAGCGCTGCTGATGTCTGAGGAGTGAGGGGCGTCTGTGATTTTTCGGTGATGGCAGACAGAGGCGCCATACAGGACCTCACGGCTGGACGTCTGGCGGTGGCGCCGTAGCTGGCTGGTCCTCTGCTCCCACACGGACATGGTCAAGCGCCGGCGTCTCTCTCTCCTGGACATGAAAGAGCGAGAGGGGTTGAGTGGAGGAGCATCGGTGAAACTGTCCGACTCCTCCAGCGAGAAAGCGGTGCGGCCGCGGTGCATGAGCGCCCGCTTCCTGTAGAGGTAGGGACGCCTCCTGCGCCTGCAGAAAAACAGACAGGAAGAAAGAGTCAGGAATCAGAGCTTACAGTGTCCATGTTTAACACAGACTGCAAGCTTTCACTACAGTTACTTCTGCTGTGTTTATACATAACCTACCATTAAAAGTCATTTAAAGAACCAAAAACATAACCCTTTCTAAAAGTGACTCTAAAAGTGCCCAATTCCCTTTTCATGGTTTGGTGACACAATATAGAAAGGGTCGTGTGCTCTGAAGAAAAAAAAACCCACTGGAATAAAAACCATTGGGATGGAGATGAACTGATTTGTAAAAATGTGAAATATAGAAAGAAAAGAAAGACACAGCCATAAGAGGGCGATCTTCAGGGGTCCAAGCACTGAAAAGCTTTTCTGTTCACTGGGTTGTGAGTGACATCTCTGATTGTTCATTCGAGCAAAACATAAGACCACAAAATTTACAGTAAAACCACAACCGAATGGACCTTGTTTTGGAAAATGATTCGGATAACAAATATTCGGATAATAGGAACACTATGTGAGGAAATCATTATGCTCTGGGAATTGGACTCGCTTTCCGAGTGTGCGTAGTTCAGACTCTGGATATTTGGCTTTTTATTCTGCTGTGCACTTCACCTGGCTGCCACTGCCTCCATCTGGGTTCACTCTCTCCTGTTCTTCGTTCTACTAAACAAATTCCTTGTCTAATTCCTAGCCCAAGTTTGGTTCGTTTTGTGAGTCAGTGTATCGTTCCAGTCATAACTTCAATTGGGTTCTATTAGGGGTCACGCTGTTTCCACTAAAGGCCACTGTTGATCTCTCATGGCGGCGTGAGAACCCTCAGTGCAATCCAACAGGAGCCAACATAATTTGGAGTTCAGTGTGAAAGTGGCAACACCTGTTGTTGCATTAGCAGCACAACGCTACGTTACGTGCACCAGCCTTCACACGGCTAGCCCTGTATCCACATGTTTTTTTGTTTTGGTTAGGGAAAAAGGTACGACTGGTGATTTGTAGATCGTCAGTCGGGGGCAATCGAGAGATTGTCCAGTAAGGCAGGGCCTAGACGCCAGCGTAGGGTCAGGGTTTGTTTTATTTTTGCCTTTTGTTTATCTTGCTAGGCTTCCCCAGCTGCTTTGAGCCTCGCCCGCAGCTGTGAGACTCACTCCTCCTTTCTTCCCCTCTCACGCCGTCACCCCCCTCCTTCACTCATGAACCTTAACAACATCACTGTAATGTGTTGGTGTAAACTATGGAATCTGTGGAACCTCTCTAAGAAGTAACATGTTGCTACGCCCCACGAAATTCTTGTTGTGCCCAAGTATGACAAGTAGTCTAGAAATATCTGTGTCATACTGTAGAATGAAATATCTATTGTGTCTACATATTTTTGTTTTTTAAAGACAAGGCAGAAAGAAAGCAACCAGAATCAGGACTCTCCTCAGTGCTTGGACCCCTGACAGTTTATAGTGTAATATAAAAGAGTACTTTACGATGGTGCAAGAAGTTTGAAGACAGATAAAAGAAAAGAGAAACTAAAAATGAACGTGACAGTTTGGTGAATTAAGTCAGGAAGCAGAACATTAGTGAACTGGTTTACTTACTGAAACTTGAACTCTTGTTTGGTCCGTTTAATCAATGAGCCATTGGTTTGAAAACAAGACATTAGTGCTTTTTGAACAAAGACAGAACAAGCCCAGAAACCCAGTCCAAAATGAGACTTTATAAAACCCAATCAGATATAGTTTTAGATCATTCTATTATTGTCATTGTTCTTCACTTTCTCACTTTCTTTGCACAACTTTTTTGTACCTGACTTTATCTCCACTGAATGTCCTTAATTCTAGAGGAACATGTGCCTAGACAAACCTCATACCACTGCTTACTGCTGCTGTGCCAGGTTTGTACAATAATGCCTATATCCATAGCTGGATTCACTATACACAAGCTCCCAATTCTTCCTGCTTTGACAGCAAACTCCTGCCAGGCCTTTAAACTCCTACACTTGTCATTCTGAGTCCTACAAGCTCATCTTGCTAGCATTGGAAACCCCACAAGCTCCAAATCCTCACATTCTGAAGACTTTATGCTTGTTTTCCTGCCAGCTGAAACCCTACAAGCTGCTAATCCTCACATTATGAAGACTTCACGCTCATATTCTTTCCATCGGAAACCCTGCAGGCGCCCGATCCTCACATTATGAGGACTTTATGTTCATATTCCTATCACTTGATTCCCACAAGAACTACTCCTACCATCAGGAACCTTACCAGGTCCTAGTCCTGCTCCATCTTTGGTCTACAAGCTTCTAATAATGCAACCCTGATACAACCCTGCAACAGGTGCCTACTCTTTCCATTCTGAGGCCTTCAAGATCATATTCCAGCCTGATTGATGGAAACTACCGCTTACCGTCAGCAGGAGTTCTACAAGCTCCAACTCCTAAAATATGAAGCCCTATAAAACCCTAATCCTAGCATTAAGGATTCTTATTTCTACCAGTTTTGGGATGCCTTAGTTCATAATCCTCTGATTAGAAACCCATGAGACCCTCAAGCTCCTGCTCCTGCCATCATGAGGCACTCAAGGTCATACGCTTGCCATTCTGAGCCCATCAAGCTTCTACGTCTGGCATCCTGAGAACCTGATGCCCTCAAGCTCCTACTCCTGCCATTCTAAAGCCATTAAGGTCATATTTCTACCACCCATGGCACTCAAGCTCCTAATTATTTCTTCCCAAAGCCCTCAAGCAGCACTCCTGGCATTCTGAGTCCATCAAGCTACTACTCTTGCCATGCTGAGGCCCTCAAACTCCTTTCATCCTGATACCCTCAAGCTCCTATTCCTGCCATTCTAAGGCCATCAAGCTCCTACACCTGCCATTCTGATGCCCTCAAACTTCTACCCCTTCCAATCAAAAGCCATCTCCTTCCATTTTGATCCCTCAAGCTCCTATTCCTTCTATCCCAAGGCACTCAAGGTCCTACTTCTTCCATCTCAAGGCCCTCAAGCTTTACTCCTGCTATTCTGACGCTCTCAAGCTCCTGCTCTTACCATTTTGAGTAATTCAAGCTCCTACTCCTGCCATTCTTCAAACCTGAGGCCCTCAAACACCTACATCTTCCATCCCAAAGCCTTCAAGAACCTAACTCTGCCACTCTGAGGCTCTCAAGCACCAACTCCTGCCATTCGAAAGCCATCAAGCTCCGACTCCTACCACCTTAAGACACTGCATCTCCTGCTTCTTCCATCACAAGTTACTCAAGATCCTACTCCTGCAATTCTAAGGCCACCACGTTCCTACTCCTGCCATTCTAAGGTCTTCAAAGCTCTTACTCCTGCCATCCTAAGGTTCTCGGGCTAAATTTTCCTCCAATTCTATAGCCATCTAGCGCCTGCTCCTGCCATTCTGAGGCCTAATCCTACCAACCCAAGTCACTCAGCCTCTTCCTGGTTCTTCCAACCTGAGGCACTCAAGCTCCAGCTTCTACCATCCGGAGGCCCTCAAGTTTTCACTCTTGCCATCCTGAGGACCTCGGCTAAATTTTCCTCACATTCTATGGCCATCTAGCTCCTGCTCCTGCCATCCGGAGGCCCTCAAGCTCTTACTTCTGTCATTATGAGCCCATCAAGTTCCTAATCCCATGATTCTGAGGCCATCAAAGTCCTACTCCTGCCACTCTGAGGCCCTCAAGCTCCAAGTTCTTCCATCCCCAGGCCCTCAAGGTCCTGCTCCTGTTATCCTGAGGTCCTCAGGCTCCTTTTCCTGCCATTCTAAGTCCTTCAAAGCCTTTTTTGGCTGCTATAAGCAACTACTGTTGAAGTCCTACAAGTTTACACTGCTGCTATTTTAAGACTCAAAACTCTTACTCAGGCCTGTAATCTCTTGGCAAAGGGTTAGCAATTGTTCAATGAAAACAAATTCTTTCTTTGTGAATTAAGTTAGCAAAGTGAAAGGAATTTGGTATTTTGGTCTGTGTTACTGGGCAGCAAAAGCATCACATGACACAACAAGATGGTAGCAACATTAGATCAGATGCAACATGTACCATCATCTGTATCTCTGAAATGTTAAGACAGTAGAAACATGGAACAGATATAAGACATTCATAAATGGAATCCATATGCAGAAGCATTAACACACAAACACATCGTACTGAGGAAAGAGAGAGAAAACACCTTTCCAGTCTTGTACCATGTTATGTACGCAATCCAACACACGCCGTCTGCTTCTCATGCTGATCAAGAGCATGCCTGTTTCCTGGATGTTTCCGAGCAGATTCAGACATGCAGGATCCAAATGCCAGTCGTGCAAAAATAAAATATCGACCTTTCAGATCACCGCTGCATTCTCAGCTCAGTGTCAAGATGCAACCAAAGTTCTCATTCCATCCCCAAACACGATTAGGAGACCTGACGGCATTCAGACCGAACCATGCCTTTGACAGAAGTCAGAGCTTTGCTAAGAGGAGCATCAATACTGCAAACTCAGAATTTGAGAATGTGTGTCTTCGAACCACCAGAGCACCTTCTCTTCCCACATATTAACACTGTGAGGAGTTTCTGGTAACCACATGCTTGCAATCATGCAGTACTTCCTTTCCAACAATCATGCATGTGTGTGTGTGCTGTTTAGTAGCCTCTCAGTAATTTGAGATGTTTCAACTAACTTAATATCCACTCACAATCTGTTTCAACCAAAAGTCCAGCATACAGTCCCAAGGCTGGCCTAACACACACTGGAAAATACAACCCCAAATCAGAAAATGTTGGGACAGTATGGAAATCGCAAATAAAAAAATGAAGAGGGACAGTTTGAACCCAATATTTTTCATGTTTTTTTTTCTTATCAACTTAATTTCATTTGTTAAGAAACATCCATTCCTGCATTTCAGGCATTGCTATTGTTGCCATTCCAAAAATACTGCTGGGTCTGAGCACAATCTCCATTCCCACTGGGTGATGGTCCATCCCAGATGCCTCCGAGCCCAGAGAAGCCGACGCCCCTTCTGGACATGGTTATAACATGAGGCTTCTTTTTACCACAGTAACGTTTTAAGTGGTATCTGTGAATGTAACTCTGTATTGTAGAGCTTGATAAAGGTTTGATAAAGTAATCCCTTGTCCATGTGGTTCTATCAGCTATTGATGAATGACGGTTCTTGATGCAGTGCAGTCTTTTTTTGAGAAACATTGTTTTTAAACATTTCAATCATTTTCTTACACATTTTTCATAAACTGGAGATCCTCTGATCATCTTTACTCCTCAAAGACTCAGCCTTTAGTGGATGTTGCTTTGATTATAATCACCTGTTTGAAATCACATCATTCTTTAGTTTTTTTTTACCACATTACTAACCCTAAACTGCACCCGTCACAACTTTTATTGTAATGTGTTGCTGGCCTGAAATGCAGGAAAGGATGTTTAACAAATGACATAAAGTTCACCAGAAAAAAACATGAAATATCTCAGGTTCATACTGTCTGCAATGAAACAAAATGTCAAAGTCAATGTAATGAAAACCGTCCCAACTTTTTCTGATTTGGGCTTGTAGCTGCAAGAAAAGTCATTCTGTATTATTATTATTATTATTATTATTATTATTATTATTATTATTATTATCTCCTTGTAGTCACTAATGCACTGGAGGTGTGGTAGAAGCTCAATAATTTTCTCTCCATGTCAGCAAGAGAGCCGTTGTGACTGGGCATCCTGCTGGTTGTCATAACAACACACAATCGATTTAACTGCAAACTGCTACTCGATATGATAAATGATGAAATAAAAGGCATTTTCTCGGCAAAGACACTCTGTCTAACCTTCCAGAGGGTTCTGTTTAATTGTCCGCAAAAAGGCTTGAGGGTGATCTCACATGAGATATGTCTTCAGTGATACCACATATCACATGACCAAACCGTCCCAAAGCTTGACCCACCAGGCTATGACATCCAAAACCATCAAGAAAACACACAGATAAAATACATTTATATCGAAAGCACCAAAACAGTCAGGACACCAGACAAAGCGTGAATATAATTCTGCAAGTTCCTGCTCTAGCTGATGACTTGATTCCTACAGGGACCTATTCAAGTAAACCCGTGTCTTACAAGCTCCTATTCCAGCTACAACCAGGCTTACAAGCCCTTCTCTTGGCATCCTTTGGCACAGGCTTGTACTTTTGCCTTCAGGTCTACCATCCTCAGTCCTACAACCTACTACTGTTCTGATCCTAAGACCAAGAAGCTCTTACTCATACAATTCTGGCACCTACAAACTCATAATCCTGGCATTATGAAGGGCACAAACTAAAACTGTTGATATCTTGAGACCCACAAGCTTCCGCTCCTGCAATCCAGAGGCAATACGCTTCAACGTCTGCCATTTTGAGGTCCCTATTCCTCTGTCTTCTGAGGCCTACAAACTCTAATTTCTCTGATCCACAAGTTTTTACTTCTGCCTTTGTGCTATCCTGAGACCCAAATCACAGATCTCCAACTACCGCCACTTCAGGACCTCAAACACCTACTCCAGTCAGCCAAACGCCCATAACATCCACACCTGCTCTCTTGGGCGCTACCACTTCTGCCAACCCTAGCTCAAGTTCCTACTCGTGTAACCTTGAGGCACACAGGCTGCAGCCTGGATAATACAAATCACTCTAACAAGAAGCTTCTGGTCTGTAATTCTAAAACCGAATTCTACTGATTGTTTTCAGTCCATTTGGTGACAGTGCAGTGAAATCAGTGACAGGTTGAACCAGACATCCCAGACATGGCTCCTGTTAGTAGTGTTAGTCAGCATGGGGTTTAGAGAAGGGGACAGGCCAGGCTACTCTCTGTCCACTTACTCTGAGGACATAAAGGACGACATGGGGCCGACTTCCTTAGCTTTCTGCAGTGCATGCTTCTGATTAAATGCTTCCTCTTCCTCCTCTTCATCCTGTACAACACAAATACCACAATCAGTTATTATTACCATCATACCATATTCATCCATTCATATAGAGGCGTCTAGTGGAATAAAGTCAAAGTGGCTGAATGGATTGTTTATTCTTTAATTATAGCAAACGGAGCAACCACCTAGCAACACCATAGCAACCACATACAGTGGGGCAAAAAAGTATTTAGTCAGCCACTGATTGTACAAGTTCTCCTACTTAGAAAGATGAGAGAGGTCTGTAATTTTCATCACAGCTACACTTCAACTATGAGAGACAAAATGAGAAAAAAAATCCAGGAAATCACATTGTAGGATTTTTAAATAATTTAATTGTAAATTATGGTGGAAAATAAGTATTTGGTCAATTATAAAAGTTCAGCTCAATACTTTGTAACATAACCTTTGTTGGCAATGACAGAGATCAAATGTTTCCTGTAAGTCTTCACCAGGTTGGCACACACTGTAGCTGGTATTTTGGCCCATTCCTTCATGCAGATCTCCTCTAGAGCAGTGATGTTTTGGGGCTGTCACTGGGCAACACACGGACTTTCAATTCAACATCCTCCAAGAATTTTCTATGTGGTTGAGGTCTGGAGACTGGCTAGGCTACTCCAGGACCTTGAAATGCTCCTTTATGGAGCCAACTCCTTTGTGCCCAGCGTGTGTTTGGGATCAATTGTCATGCTGGCAGACCCAGCCCATGTTCCATCTTCATGCTCCTCACTGATGGAATGAGAGTTTGGGCTTTAAAAATACTTGGCCCCGTTCATTCTTCCCTTAACACTGATCAGTCGCCTGTCCCCCTCTGCAAGAGAAACGCCCAAGCAGATGTTTCCACTCCTATGCTTTCCATTAGTAATGGTGTTCTTTTGGGATGCAACTCAGCATTCTTCTCTTCTTCCTCCCAACACGAACGAGTTGATTTTTTTAACCAAAAAGTTCTATTTTGGTTTCATCTGACCACAGGATATTCCTCCCCATCCTCCTCTGTATCTCCATATGCTCTCTGGCAAACTTCAGACTGGTCCTGGACCATGTACTGTCTTACGCAGGGGGGCACGCCTGGCACTGCAGATCTGAGTTCCCTCTCAGCGTGTGTTTTACGATGGTAGCCTTGTTACTACTTTGGGTCCCAGCTCTCTGCAGGTCATTCATCAGGTCCTCCCTCCTTGTAGTTCTTGGATTTTTGCTCACCGTTCTCAGATCATTTTGACCCCACGGGATGAGTTTTGCGTAGCCCCCCCAGATCGAGGGAGATTTAATCAATGGTCTTTTTATGCCTTCTTCTATTTCTGACAATTGCGCCCACAGTTGATTTATTCACACACACCTGCTTTTTGCCTATTGTAATTCACTCTTCCCACCTGGTGCCAGGTCTACACTTTCTTCCCTGGTGTCCTTCGACAGCTCTTTGGTCTTGGCCATGGTTGATTTTGGAGTCCTACTGTTTGAGGCTGTGGACAGGTGTTCTTTTATACAGATAATGAGGTCAAACAGGGGCCATTAATAGCAGGTAAACGAGTGTGAGGACGAAGAGCTTCTTTAAAGAAGAAGTTTACAGTCTGTGAGAGCCAGAAAATCTTGCTTGTTTTTGGGTGACCAAAACTTATTTTCCACCATGATTCACATACAAGTCAATTCTTTAAAAATCCTACAATGTGATTTCCTGGATTTTTTTTTCTCATTTTGTCTCTCATAGTTGAAGTGTAGCTACGATGAAAATTACAAACCTCTCTTCTTTCTAAGTATGAGAACTTGCACAGTTATCACAGTGGCTGACTAAATACTTTTTTGCCCCACTGCAGCAACACCACAGCAGCATATACCTGAGAAACCATAGCAACTACTTAGCAACACCAAAGCAACCACGAAGCAACCATCTGAGAAACCATATCAACCACTTAGCTACACCATAGCAACTTTCTGAGAAACCCTAGCAACTAACTAGCAACCACTTAGCCAAAACAAAGCAACCATTTAGCAACACCATAGCAAACACTTAACAACATCATAGCAGCTACCTAAGAAACCATAGCAACCACTTGTCAACACGATAGCAACTATCTGAAAAATCATAGCACCACCTAGCAACACCATAGCAATCATCTAGCAACCACATAGCAACACCATACTAACTATCTAGCAACCATGTTAATTCAGCCTAGCAACCACCTTGGATACTATAGCAACCATCTAACAATGACTTATCAACCCCATAGCAGCCACTTAACCACCTAGCAATACCATAACAATTACCTAGAAACCACTTGGCAACAGAATAGCAACCATCTAGCAACGATTTAGCAACACGATAACTAACACCAAGCAACACCATAGCAACCACCTAACATAGAAACCGCCTAGCAATGACTTAGCAACATCACAGTAACCATTTAGCATCCACCTAACAACACCATAGCTACCACCTGGGATCTCACAGCAACCACTTAGCAACCCATAGTAACCATTAGCAACACCATAACAACCACCTGAGATACCATAGCAACCATGTAGCAACACCATAGCCCCCACCGACCAAAGCTGTTGCACCTTAGTGACCATGTAGCAACAGCAGAGCAACTGGAATCCACTTTAGCTGCACAACCATTCTGTATTTTCTTCAGGAAACACTCTGTGCTAGTTCTACGTGCTTTGGTGCAACTAAAATCTACAGACAGCATCGAAAGTGCTTCAGTAAACATGTTTAAGTTCTCAGATCAGTGAGGAATAATGTGGACATGTGAATATGATAGATTTTTCTTTGAGCATGAACTTAATGGGACCGTTACCTTTGTCAGCTCTTGGGCATTGGCTAAATTGTCCACAGCGATGGCCAAGAAGACGTTGAGGAGAGTGTCTGGTAGTTCTGTTAAAGATCACTCACACTTCAGAGCACAGGACTCTTAAAGTATTGTGGAAAAGTGGAACGTATAAAAGGCCGTGGTACAGACTTTTGGGATACCAACATATAGTGTTTGGAACACTATCATCTCACAGCTTTACTGCTTTCATTCATTTTCATAACTGCTTAATACAATTCAGGGTCGTTGGGAGGCGGGACCCAACCAATACCACAATGTTCAAGGAGCAAAATGGACTGGCTCCCTTTGCAGTGTTAAATTCCACCTTGTACCCTATGCTGAATGTATACATGAATAGTCCTTGTAAGAAAGGATACAGTTTCCAAACAGCGTGAGGACAATGAAGTAGATGGAGGACCACATCCCAGATTTAACTCCGCCCTGGGAGCGAATTCCATTGTACATGACCTCGTTCCAGTCCTCACCTGTAAGGATCTGGAGGCAGAATTAACAAAAAACCCCACAGAAAGTGACTCTCTTCTGTGTAATTTTAACAGTAATGATTTCATGACTTTCTTTAATGATAAGATAGAAAACATTAGGCATAAAACTCAATGCTCATCACATCACCAAACTGTTCAGCAACCTTCCAGATGCAGCACTAGTGAAGACATCTGTTTAATGAGCTGTAAATCAAGATTAGAATCTTTTACCCATATACTACCAATTCTAATATGAACTAAAACTATCCGCCTGATCACTCGTCTAACCATCAACATGTTTATTAGATCAATTCCTACACATCTACTCAAACCCGGATTACCCCTAGTGTTATAGAGCCAGTGTTAGTATTTTAAATTCTCCCTTACCTTGGTGATGTGCCCGCCGCAAATCCTTTAAGTCCCTGCCGTTATCAACCCACTGATTAAAAACGCCAATCTTGACCCTTGTGTGATTATTTAATTAAATACCAATTTCAAATCTACCGTTTCTGTCCAAAATCTTAGAAAAAGCCGCCTATCACCAGTTTCTGCAGTTTTACCTCCAAGGAATAGAAGGTTTATGAACATTTCCAGTCTGCTTCAGGCCCCCATCATAAGCACTAAACAGCAATTACTTAGGGTACTAAATGACTTGTTAATGTGCCTCAGATAATGGATGTGTTTCTTTTCTGTTCTGTTTAGATTTAAGTGCACATTTGACACTATAGATCAGATGTTTTACAAATAACAAGACTATAATAACTGTAGGTATTAGGGATCAGCACTTTCTTGGTTTGAAATCCTACTTAAACTGACGGTACAGTTTTGTTCATATAAATAATCTAACATCTAAGCTCTCAAAAGTGAAGTATGGCGTGCCTCAGGGGTCAAGTGCTTTGGCTCGCTTTTATTCTCTCTGTACATGCTGCCCACTAGGCTCAGTTATCTTCGTAAACATGCATTAGTTTTTTTCCACTGCTATGCAGTGAAGTAACAGCTGTACATATCAGCCAAACCTAATGACAGCCTTACATCAACAAATTGAGGAGTGTGTAAAGGAAATAAAGCTGATGTTTTTAATTTTTCTCTTACTTTAACTCAGATAAACTGAGGTTCATTATTGGGACCAATGCTGGTGAAAGACAGGTTTGGCTACATCTATCCTAAATATAGATGGCTGTCCAGTATTGCCCAGTCCTCCTGTAAAAAACTTAGGGGTCACATTTGATTCCGATTCTCCTTTGATTGCACATTAGCAGCATCATCGAATTGCTTTCTTTCAATTCTTAATATCGCTAAATTAAACTATCCTCTCTTTTAATGATGCAGAGAAACTGGTTCATTGCTTTTTATAACTGCAAGGTTTCGGATCAGTAACGCCTACTTACTGGATTCTCTAGTAAATCTATAAATAAACTCATTTAGTTTTTCAGAATGCCTCCCCGAGTGCTAACTCTGACTAGAAATTTGAATATATCAACTCCTGTTTTTCTATATCATCAACTAAAACTACACTGGTTTACCAGTTACCTCCTCATTGATTACATACTATCTTATAACTTATAAGCTCTATGGCTATTGCCTGACCCCACATTATCTGAGTGAACTCTTCAAGTTTTAAACAATCCACCTCTTCTACTCTTCGGTTGCATGGTACAGACCTTCTTTTAGTTCCTTAGAATTAAAAAAGTCACAGCAGGGCAAGGCTTCTATACATGGCCCCCCAACGTGAATAAACTTCCCCACTTTCGTTCAAGAGACTTAGCCACTCTCCAAAATTTTTAATCTAGGCTAAAGACATACCTATTTGTGCGCTTTTTTACTATTTTAGACCAGGAATGTCATGGCTTGGGTCACTTGGGGCCGAGTCTGAAGTCATGTCTGCCTGCCTGGCCTTGTCCGTTAGCCGGGAGTGTCGAGTGGGCGGTCTGGCTGAACTGGGCTTCGGGTCCTCTCTTGATCTTGACTCGTGCATCTTTGCCTTAGAATAAGGGCAGAGCGGGGGTTCTTAGTCAATAGAGTCTTATGGAGATCAGAGACTTTGGGTTTGCCTGTCTTCTGCCTCCCGTTGGGGTTGCCGATGTCCTCATGTGACCTCTTGGCTGTGTTGTCTACATTTCTCCCCCCTCTTTCTAGCTATGCTGCTATAGCTAACGCTGTGGGGCCGGGGTTCTCATGCTACACCTGGCAATCAGTGATTGGTTAATAGACTCTGTGCTCTTAATCACTAACTAATTCACATTTCTGTTTTCTTCTCCGACGTGTTCCGGTGTCAGTTCCTGCCCCACACATATTGTTCATCTGCTGGAGCTCCCCCAAGCTGCTTCCATCATCAGCTCCAACCCCATCATACCCGGCCCCTTAATGTCGATGGCATACTTCACACATTTTATTCGAACTTTGACTTTAACTCCATGACTTTTAGTTTCGCTCTTAGATTTATCATCTACGCCGCCCAAGGAGGTCGGGTCCCTTTTTGAGTCTTGGTCCTCCCAAGGTTTCTTCCTATAACACTCAGGGAGTTTTTCCTTGCCACTGTCGCCCTAGGCTTGCTCAATTTGGGATTGGACGTAGTTATTAGGAGATAATCTAAACTTGTAAAGTTGCTTTGAGACAATGCTCAATTGTAAAAAGTGCTATATAAATAGATCTGACTTGACTTGACTTGGCTGAACACAACACAGGTTATGCTTAGAGTATTTACCTCTAACACAAATGACCTACAGCCCCAAAAAACACCATCCACCGTGGTGATAAAGGAAAGGAAGAATTAAAGGATTTGTTTAAAAGAACGTAAACATGTAGGTGCAGTCTCAGAGATTAGAGAGCCATTTGGACGTCCATTGGAAGTTCTACCACCAGTCTCCCACCTGATTGTCAGTACGGACGATGGTCGTCCTTTAGTCTATAGGTCTGACTCTAGCCAAGCCATGCTTGAGTCTCAGAGGGAATGAGAAATAGAGCAGGGTTTGATGGGGATTGGATAATTTTTAGCTTTGTAGATGAGCATTGGTGTTTTAATTCTATTGCAGCAACAACTGGGAGCCAGTGAAGGGAACGCAGCAGTGGGGTGACGTGGTCGCACTATTGTACATTGAAAAGCAGAAGTGCTCCTGCATTTTGGACTGTACTCATTGGAATACTTGCAGGAGAGCTTTGCAATAGTCTAGATTCAATATAAAGCAGTGTTTCTCAATCCTGGTCCTGGCGCCCCACCGCTCTCCTGTTTAACACACCCATTTTAGTTCATTAACGGGATTGTTAATGAGCTGAGTAGTTGGGTCAGGTGTGTTGGGAGCAGGAAAACACTAAAACATGCAGAGTGGTGGGGTGCCAGGACCAGGATTGAGAAACACTGATTTAAAGAGACTGGACAAGTATCTGGGTGGCATTCCTACAAAGGGAGTAAGCAGGAGTTATTGATATTCTTGCTAATGAAGGGTTAAAAGAGCTAGGAAAAAAGTATCATTTGTGGTAAGTTGCTGTTCCTCAAAGAACTATGTGCTCTTATGTGAAATCTAACATTCAAATGAAGAACATTTACTCTGAGGGCCCTGATAAAATTCCTTTGTCAACAGAACAGCACTGGTCATTTGGGATTAATTAGGTTTTAATTAAACTATCCTTCAAAAAGAAAAGCACTGATCCATAAAACTGGAAAACAAAAAGTCTGTGTCCAGAATGTCTGATGTTTCGTTGTTTTGTTGTACCTGAAAGACGGTCATGATGGCAGCCGGAAACGTGTCAAAGTTGGTCGGAGTGTATTCTTCAAAGATGAACCTGCAGAGAGAAGGAACTTATCATCCGATTTTATTTATTTAGTTCTTCAGTGCTATATAACCTCCAAGCTGTAATCACATTTAAAACCTTTACATTAGGGTTGAGAGACACCTATCGTCTACCATAATATCGTACTTGTTGTTGAGTGCCAATTCAGTTCAAAACTTCTGGATACTTTAGACGCAAGATATACACTGCTAAAGTATCGTAGAATTATTGTTAGTGACAAAATAATGCAAAGAAAATATTAATAAATCATTGTTTGTTACAGTTTAGTAGCAAATACATGACAGAGGGTGAAACAATAGCACAGAGGTACAAAGATGAGAAGTACAGATGAGGGAGCACACAGGTAGACATTCACATAAGAAAAACAGGATGAGCAACATCAACCAGGCGAACATAGAAGAGGCCAAAGTGACTAGATTTCTTTCTGTTGTTTGTTCCTTCCACCATAACCTCTATTTCTTGTTTGCTAAATTTTATGAACCCTTGGTTTGATGTTTTTCCTCTTAGCGGATTTCTTTCTAAAGAACAGAAATAATGATAAATATAAATTCTAAATGTATCTCACGTCGTATATTATAACCTGTAAAAAGGAACGTAGCCGACGTAAGAAACAATGAAGATTATCTTAAGCCTATCCCAAGGAAATAAGATCAATATTCAAAGAAATATTTTAAGATTTTTAACATTTAATATTTGAGAATTGCATTTAAGAACATTCTTATGAATTACTTCGTGCTTGTCTTAAGATCCTATGCAGGTTTTTTCTTAGGAATGCTTTGTGAATCTGGACCCTGATCCCCTATGGTTCCCACTCTGGGGCCTGGGCTCTCCTTAGGTGGGCACCAAACATCACATGAGGTGAGTCATAATACAATTTGCACATGTTAAATAAAATGAACACACTCTTTAAAAAAACTATATACATTTATTTTAATAGACATTTAATAAGCTTATGTGTGATTTTAGGTAACTGTGTGGCTGTTTTAAAGAGAAAAGAAAATGAAAAAAAGAGGGAAAAAACTATAACTGGAACCCAAGAGAAAAGGAAACAAGCTTTTGCAATGAATCTTTTTCACTTTATTCTTTTGATCAGTGTTTGCAAGGTTGGAGGGAGGGGCCACTTTTCTTAGATACTCGTAGGAGGTCTCCAAGGAAAAAAGGTTGGGAACCACTGCTCTAGAGGGCACTGTTACCTGTGCCTGTACCTGTGAGAGCCATGGACTCACCTGCCTCCAAACAGCTGCATTCCCAGCAGAGCGAATACCACGATGAAGAGGAAGAGGAGGAAGAGCAAACTTATGATTGATTTCATGGAGTTCATCAAAGATACCACCAAATTCCTCAGAGACGCCCAGTACCTGAAAAACACACACAGATTCGAGTGTAGATGCCTAAAGAACTCTCAATTTTTAATATTTAAATATTTAAAAGTAAACCGTATTTACATTAGGCATGATAATGAAAGAAACTGACAACCTACAATACTAAATAACACCAAGATTCTCACTCATGTTCTCTATTATTACATTTATTATTTTATTTTATTTATCATATATAATAATGTCTTATATTTCAAAGTTGTATATTCACTATTTTATTATACTCTTCATAATATTGTATTCTCTCTATTTTGTTATAGTTTATATATTGTTTTATCTATTTTTTTATTTATTTAATAATTTATTATATTTTCTTTAAGTATGTTCTCGCTTTTAATTTTTACATTTATGAAGTTTCTTTTAAATATATTGTAATCCATATATTAATAAATATTATATTATATTATGTTTTATTATTATAGTTAATATTTTAGTTACTGGTTCTATTTATGACATTTTCCTTTTTATTACATTTCTCTTTTTAATTTTATTTTTTTTCTCTTTTAGCATCTCTTTTCTCGTTTATTTAATTTATTATTATAAACTATTTAATGAATTCACTTAGTGTAATTCTGTAAATTTACCATTTATAACAGCTAACATTTTTCCTTGCCACTGTCGCCCATGGCTTACTCAGGTAGGGCTGTGGGATTAGCTATTAAAAAAGCTGCATTGGGACAATGTTTATTTATTTGCTTGTTTATTTATTTTAATTACATAAAAACACACTTAGAGGAATCATTCTGCGAAAAAAGTTCCTTACGACAAGAAAAGCAGCAGATGACCTCTGAGATCTTTTTTTTTAGGAGATCACTGGTTGATCAGTCTAAAGCTAAGAGATGACTGTTATCTGAGATCAGCTCAGAAATGCCAGGTGATTACTGATCAGTTCATGTGAGATACCTGATGACTGCTAACAGGTAACTACCTGAACACCAAATAAGAACATCCAGTAATGTGGAATGAAGTGGGCTCACTATATCTGATCGCTGACTGATTAACTCACTGACCGTGAGCTCAGCAGATCATTTCATTCAGTGCTGATTCCTCTTAATGAACTCACTTGGTGATTTTGAAGATCCTCAGCAGTCTGAGAGCTCGTAGCACGCTGATCCCAAAACTCATTCCTGGTCTGAAGAAACCCCAGATCACCTCGAAAATACTGCCCACGATCACCTGCATGACACAGTGGAGTTCAGCCGTGTGAGGGGACAGGTGTGGTACAGGTGCATCCTGGTTAGACTCCCGTCACATGACACAGTGTAATGCGACTCACTCCACAGTCAAAGCAGTTGAAGGACGAGTGGAAGTAGAGCCGAGGGCCGAGGCCGTACATCTTTAGAAACATCTCAGTCAGAAACAGACCCAGAAACAAGAACTCTGCATAATCTATAACAGAAACACACAAACACAAACATGTGGGATGGTGGATGAGCGCGTTAGGAAGAAGACAGAGCAGATCTGTAACTCAGGGCGTCTGCTACGTGCTGGAAATCCAAATGTGTGTTTAATACGATTACACAAAATCAGGTTTGCTCTACACACTCACACTACAGTCTTTTCACTCTTCTAAAAGCTTGCAAACAGCAGCAGATCATCTGCAGACTTGGTACACTTCAGGTTTGGTCCCAACAAAAAAATAAACGCACCTGGATAGAAATGTGGGATCGCTGCTAAACTCTCAGGCAGATACATAAATGATTACAGGTGGGCTCTGATTAGACGCTGGGTCTTACCACAAGAGGGCAGAAAAGTGCTTCCCCTATAACGCTGCCCTATAAAAAGGCACTCAGAAGCTACTTTTGGGGAGTGTACCTCTTGGTGAGAGATCGTACGACTCTACACTCAAAGACATTTTATCCAGTGGACAGACTTTGAGAGGGGGAGCATCAGAGGGGGACTGAGAGCAGCAGGATGGTGGTTTTGATGAATTGCCTCCATCTGTGCCGTTCTGATCTAGCTGT
Source organism: Ancistrus triradiatus (assembly GCA_025084515.1). Taxonomy (NCBI): domain Eukaryota; kingdom Metazoa; phylum Chordata; class Actinopteri; order Siluriformes; family Loricariidae; genus Ancistrus; species Ancistrus triradiatus. The sequence continues at coordinate 148,006 of JAJAGP010001628.1, read as the reverse complement.
TAGGACGTGTTGAGAGCAGTGGTTTTATGGGGGCACACACACGCAGTGACAGGCTCCAGACGGCCCAGACAGACCCCCAGTAGAGAGGATCATTTGATCCACCGACAAACACGAGCAGCTCCCACAGTTTCATATCCACTATCCAGACACAGGGATCTGGTCTCTGGTGACGTTTCAATCCTGCCTTTGCTGTGGAGCGACACACTGCCCCAACTGCTGGAGTGATGATCTGGGGAGCCACCGCATACGACAGTCGCTCACCCCTAGTAGTGATACGAGGGACACTAACTGTTCAGTGATGTGTGCAGGACATCCTGTGTTGCCTCTCATGTCAGGGCTTCAAACTGGCATTTTTTCAGAAGGAAGATCTTCAGATCTGAAGAAAACATACTTGACCACTTCACATATATACAGTACTGTGCAATAGTCTTAGGCCACCACTAGATTTTACGTATGACCATACGTAATGATTTTGTAGTTTCTTTATTAGAATACAACCAAAAAATACAGGTATGCAGTATTTAAAAACTGAAAAAGTAAAGAAACAGCTTCCCTAGGCTACAGTGGTAAGTATTTATTGTTTCCTCCCCTTACACTTGAGCAATAGCAACATCTGGCAGCTTCATCGAGATGTCAAGTTGGCTCTTTTACAGCCTGAAGAAGCTTAATCAGGAATGCTTTTGGAAGGGGAGCAGCCAAGAACACTTTTTTTCAGAAGGGAAACAGGGTGAATAGGTTAAGATATGCTAAGGCTCACAAAGATTGGAATGAAGATCAGTGGGAAAGGGGATTATGGAGTGTCGAATCCAAAATGTTGGAGTCCAATCGTCGAGCTAATGGTGGCCTAAGACTTTTTCACATTTTGGACGGCATATCACAGACCACATGACCTACACAGGAAGCTGGAGAGTAACGGGGGCTGATCGTGATGAACGATGGCCACGCAGATGGTGTTTAAGGCCACCAGGCCCAGCACGGTCCAGTAGAATATGTGTGTCTTCACCATGCGACGAATCGAGATCCTCAACATCCTCTCTTTCCTCCGAAAATATGCCGTCGGTCCTCGTTTGGTGCTGCGGATGCTTGCTCGGTTCAGCGGACCGCCTGAGGGGAAAAGAAACAGTACGAAGTGCGGTCACGAACTGTGTCCTGTACACAGAGAAACGACATAAGTGTGATCTATATTTACCAAAAGAGGAAATGTCCCCAGACTGCTCCTCAGGACCGTGCCGAATAGAATCCACACCCCTTCTCTTTATAGTGGTGGCTCTTTTCAAAACTGAGAACAAACGACACTCATTAGGGTTCAGCTCCATCCAGACTGATCCCTACTAGCTCCTACGGGTAACTACACCTACATCCCGTGACCCGTAAGCTCATATTGGGCCAAACGTGGGGCAACTAGCCAATAGATTTAGTCCTAAAATCTCCTAAAAGTCCTAAAAATATGAGAAATACAAGCCCCTCTCCTCTCAGCCCAAGGCCCAGAATCCATTAGTCCTTCTGGAAGCTGGATCAAACAAGGGGTTTGTTTCCAAACTAGAAGTCATCATTTAAAAATGTTAACACAAACTGAACTTCTTTGAAGAACTCTATATTTCACAGCAGGAAGACACACATATAGCGAACGATGCCCCAATGCACCAGACCGACTGCTCCTCTACAAAGACACAGCAAAGAACAGTGTCATGCAATTGAGGGTGATTAGACCAAAGAGGCCTGAGCTGTGGCCTCTACTGCCCTCTGCTGGTCACTGGTGGTACAGGCCACTACTCTTTACCTTCATTACTGAGAGAGATTACAGAAATAAACCAGAATTACTGCAAGATTTCCTAAGCCAAGCTTCTCCTGAGTTTTGGTTCCTCTCAGCGTTTCTGCCATAGTGTTAAGGTGAAGCTAAGTGAGTTTTTCATTGCAAATGCATAGTGTTATTGTTGTATATCTCACACTCACCATCTAAAGCAGAAGGACCAGCGTTCTTATTTTCCTCTGCCAGCATTACCTCCTCTGAAAGTCAGCACACACACACACACACACACACACACACACACACACACACACAGATGTTACATTCTGTACATATTAATGAATTATAAAAGAAAGATCTTTGGATGCTCTGATATCAGACCTTCATATTATCACACATTTCTGTAGCAAGTCGAGTTGAAGAGCAGATATAGATGTGTGGTGTGTGTGTGTGTGTGTTACCTATCAGTGTGTGTGCTACCTATGAAATTGTGTGTGTGTGTGTGTGTGTGTGATGATCACCTGCTCGGTCGATCCATGCTCGATATCCATTCAGTTCTCTTTCGATCTGCTGCTGCCGCCTGAGTTTCATAAAAGCTCGTCTGTTCTCCACTCGCTCCCTCTCCTTAGCAAACTCCCTAAACACACACACACACACACACACACACACACACACACACACCATTACAAAATACACACAACACAAAATAAAGTACCTTCACATACACACAATATCTCAGTAATCTTCCGGTAGCACGCACGAAAACTGACCAAAGTTTTAAGGAACCAAACCCAGTACCACTACCAAAGGTTCTAGTTCCTGTAACAAAGGTTTCAGATCCAGACCCAAAGATCCTAGTTCCTGTACCAAAGTTTTCAGATCCAGAACCAAGTATCCTATTTCCTGTACCAAAGTTTCCAGTTGAGTGTACACATAAGACATGTTCCAGCATGACATTACCACATTTCTGTGTGAAATGAGTTCCAGTACCAATTCCAGTACCATGGGTTCCAGTTTCAATGGTTGTTTTATTAATTTTTAAAAGTTTCAGTTAAAAAAACAAAAGCTCTAGAACCAGTTCCAACATTTCCAGTTCCAGTATCAAGAATTCCAGCTCTGGTTTCGGTTCCTAAAGATCCAGTTTCATGATCAGAGTCTCCAAAATGCAAGGACCCCAGTTTCAGTATAAAAGGCTTCATTTCAATTCTAAAGACCCTTTGAGAATCAGAGGTTCCAATTTCTGAATCAAAGGGCTAGTTTTATCACAGGGGGCTCACATTCAGGTTGGAAAGATACTAGTCCCAGTAAAAAGTTCCAGTTGCAGTATCAAAAGCCTGTTTCAGTTCAAGTATCAATGGCTCCAGTTCCAGTATGTGACTGCTTGATCTTTTTTGGTCTTCGAGTAGTTGTAGTAGAGAGTAGTTGTAAAGTAGGTGTTTGGGTGGTTTTTTGGGAGGTTACCCTGCTTCTGTTTGCATCCTTCTGTACAAAGATGCAAAGAAACATTTTCACCATCACTCACACATTTGGTCTCCACAGCAGATCCATTATAAAAGCCTCCAGCTATTTTAATAATGGAAGTTCAAGTTCCAGTATAAAAAGCTCTGGCTACAGTACCAAAGTACCAAAGGCTGTAGTTTCAGCTCCAAAGTTTCCACTTTCAGCACGTAAGATCTAGTTCCATAACAAAGGACTGTTTTTGAAGTATCAAAGTATCCAGTTCCAGGACCAAGGTTCCAGTTCAGTTTCCAGTTTCAGCACGAAACACTCCATTAAAGTCCTAAAGTTCCAGTTCAAGACCCAGAATCAAAGGAACCAGTTGCTGTAACAAGATTTCAGCTGCAGAACGTATCCTTCTAGCAAGAGTACAGATGTCAATAGCAGAAAAGAAAGTTCCTGTAGCAGATTGTCCAATTTTAGTGCCAAAGGTTTTAGTAGGACTGGGCAATATCGGAAAAAATCTTATCACGATATTTTTTTCATATCAGTCAATAGCAATATATATCACGATATTAATTAAAGCACTATTTCTGACAAGCTTCAATGTTCTTTTCTACAGAGTGAGATGTGAAACTATCATAAGGTTAATTTTGGTTTAAATATTGTTTCTATTCTGTCAGATGGTGAAAATGACAAATGTACTGTAGAATGTTATATGACTGCATTTAAAGTAAATAAAATAGGTTTATATAATAAACTTAAATCTTACATCTGACCAGCCAAAAGTTTCAGGTATTATAATAAGGTTAGCGATATGGTAAAAAATATTATATCACATTATTTAAAGACATTTTCAAAATACACAATACTTATCACAAGACGTCTGATCGCAAACAAAATGCACCAGTAGCGACAGATTCTCAAAAACTATACATACTTAGTAAAGTGATTCATTAGTGATCCGATTAAACAGGATTAATTACACTATTTATAATGAATCTGACGTTTTTCAGTGTTCTTTAAGCACTGACGATATCCTCGATATGCTCAGAATAACAGATCATCTATCAGGCTAAAGAAATTCATCACGATACGATAAGATATCGCCATATTGCCCACCCCTAGGTTTTAGTTCCAGTTCCAGAGGTTAAAGCAATGCTGCAGTTGCTTTGTCTCCCATAATAGTTGGTAGAAAATGAACCAAGACTGAAAGCTGAGGTCTGTTTGGCCCACTTTTGGGGGCTGCTTTTGTGTAGAAACACACACGCGCGCGCGCGCACACACACACACACACACACACACACACACACAGTAATAAAACTCACACTCACCCTGACAGAACTCCTAGAACCAGGTTGAGGACAAAGAAGGAGCCGATGATGATGAGGGGGATGAAGTAAAGCCAGTTCCAGGTGGGACCCAGTGCATCATTGGTCTACACACACACACACACACACACACAGTTAGGGAAACTAAAATGGGATTGTGTAGGACGTCGGACACTCTGTTAGTTTAAGCACGTTCTTTTCACACAGTGTCTTAAATTGCTGAGCATCTTGTTTGTTTACATTTCTACTTGCTATTTACTTCATTTAAGTAATCAATTTTTGTTTAATCTCTGCCTAATAATGGTCAATTAAAAGCTCCTCTTATGTACAGAATTGATGGCCTTATGCAAAAGTTTTGGCACCCTGGATCAGATCCTGTTTGGATCCTGTTTATTTTGTTTTATTGAACGTCACATCTGCAGTAACGACAAGGAGCAAAGTTACTACAGACACACTCAAACTGGGCCAGTTTAGAGCCACCAATTAACCTAATACCTAAATGTGTTTAGGTGGGAGGTAATAAGAGTATCTGGAGTAAACCCATGGGGAGAACATGCAAACTCCACACAGTCAAAGCCCAAGGTCGAGATTGAAGCGGGGATCTCTGGAGCTGTGATGAAACAACATTTATAGATTCATCACTGGTTATTAGTTTTAATCCAAGCCAGATTGGGTTGATTGCTGGGACTTGAACCATCAACCTTCTGGACCATAGTCCAGTATCTTGACCTTATAATGTCCAGTATAATGACCTATATTTTCTATTTTATTGAAAAATCGACATGGGGTATGTGCAAAAGTCTGAGGTAAACAAAAAGCTCCAGACAATAGATGCATGGTGTGTGAAGGCTGTTACTGTAGTAACCCAGCTAAGACTTCTGTAAAACACATCACACGACCGGGGGTGCCATAACTTTGGCATAGCTGGCTGACTGAGGCGTGTACTGTGAGGATGGAGTGGCTTACGTTGTAGAGGACAGTGGTCCAGCCCTCCATGGTGATACACTGGAACACGGTCAGCACGGCAAACAGGATGTTATCGAACTGAGTGATGCCATCGTTCGGGCCGATCCACGAGTCGTTGCAGGTGTACTTGTGGGGACACTGTCTCACCCCGCACGGGAACTCCCAATCAGCCGCGGTCTCGTTCTCTACCCGAGCAAACACACAACCCCTTCAGTACAGCCCCAGAGGAACTCTAAATCTTAGAACGTGGAAGTCCCTGGTGAGATGGAAAATCAATCCGGGTATCGAAACTCAATCCTGATCCAGGACGCTGCCAACTAGGGGTCAGCAGACGGAACCTGACTTGAACCGAGACAACTCGAGCATCAACAGACAGGGAGTAGTTACCATGGATACAGACAGGTAGGAGAGGAACAGCTTGCAATCAAACTGACAGTCCTCACCTTGCCAGAGGTGGGATTTGAACCGTAAGGGCTCACCATTGGGAATGAGAGCTCAACAAACGGAGGCAATGATGTTCAGATCCCACCTCTGGCAAAGTGCGGTCTGTCTGTAAGCTTGTACATCGGTTTCGAGGGGTGTGCCTCAGTTCTGCAATCCATCGTAGGGTTGAATTTATTATAAACCAAGGAGTTTAATATATACTGTATCATACCATATCATACCATAGCCTACATTAAACATGCTTACAACACTTACACGGACCTACAGTTTTCCTCACTACGTTTCCCAGCATCCATCACTCCCACCACACACAAAATGTCTTATGTCAAAATAGCATAAGTCGGACCATTGTAAAACAAGGACTAACTGTTATTTGCTTAATTTCTAGTTTACCTATTCATTATGTTTTGTTCTGTTTAAAGCATTTGTTGTTTCTGATTTTTTTACGTATCCAATCTTTTTTAAAATACAACAAGAAAATAGAGGAAATTTATACGCAGTAATAACATCTTTAAAAAACAGGGAAAAAGCTTCTATAGGCTACAGTGGTAAGTATTTAGTGCTTTAATGTTTTGTATTCCAAAACACTATGTGACACTATGTGTAGAGGTTAATCTCAGTGTGTGTGTGTGTGTGTGTGTGTGTGTGTGTGTGTGTGTTACCCTGTATATCCGGATCAGGTATGCAGGTGCTGTGCAGGCGGCCGCTGTAGAACTCAAGGCCGATGATGGCGAACATGAGGATGGCAAAAAACAACAACAAACCAATCTGCAGCAGAGGAACCATGGCCTTCATGATGGACTTCAAAACGATCTGCAGGCCTACACACACAGATACACACACACACACACACACACACACACACACACACACACACACACACACAACATCATCCTCATCAACATTGGATTTAAGTTTGAACAGGATTTCTAACCTCATATTAATTTGAATAATTAGGTCCTTAAAGTCTGTCCTGATGGAAGCATAAACCAGGATTTAAACACTCGTAGACTGTCTCTCTCACACACACACACACACACACACACACATACACACACACACACACACACACACACGATGGACTGAAACCTACTTGGAATTCCAGACACCAGTTTGAGCGGTCTCAGCACTCTAACGGCCCGTAACGTCCTCAGATCAACCGGGATGTTCATATGAGCTTCTGCAGTGGCCAGAATCCTGTACACACACACACACACACACACACACACACACACACACACACACACACACTGGGTCACCTTACAGATGCCAAAAAGCCCTAACCCAAAAGTATTGGGACACAAACCCCCACCTTTCTTTCATTCTTTCCACATTTCAAACACTGTTGTAGTTTCATAAAATTATTATAACATTATATTTATTATAATGAGCATTGTTATAATAATATTAAAATAACAATTTTAGTAATAATAACAATAATTGGATTATTATTTTATTATTATTATTATTATTATTATTATTATTATTATTAAGTATAATGATAATTAAAAAATAAATAATAAATTATTTTATGATAGTATAATAAAAATTACAATAGTAATTATATTATTAGTAGTAGTAGTAATATAATAATAGTAATAATAATAATTATTATTTTTTTATTATTATTATTATTATTATTATTATTATTTAATAATAACAATAATTAATTTTATTATTTAAGTAATAATATTTAATAATAATAATAATAATTATTATTATTATTATTAATTTTTAAATATATAAATGTAATAATAAATATAATAATCATCATATAAATAATAATAATAACAATAATAATAATAGAAATTGAATAGAAAAAAATTTATTTTAAAGTATAATATAAAATTGAATAAATGATAGATAATAGCAATAATTACTAATATTTATAAAAGAATAATTAATAATAGTAAAAATATATAATACTACTAACATAATAGTAATAGCACATATTAATAATAATAATTATTATTATTATTATAAATACAATAATAAATTTAATGACTGTATAAATAATCGTAATAATAATAATAATAATAATAATAATAATAATAATAATAATCTATTAGTCACTTTGTATTTAATGCCATCACGTTTTCATCATCAAGTCTTTAGAATGTGGGGGAAACCAGAGTACTCAAAGTAAACCCACAAACACACACAGGGAGAACATGCAAACTCCACACAGCCAGAGTCTGGTCTGAAAATTGAACCAGGGTCTCTGGAACTGTGAGGCGACAGTGCCAATCAGGGGGCCCCATAATAACAAATAATTATAAATGAGAATGGGGTTTTCTGTTTCATTTGTTTTTATATATAGTAATCACAACTTCCTCTCTCTCCCTCCCTCTCCACTCTCCTTCTCTCCTCCTCCTGTCATCTCCTCTCGTCCCTCTCCTCCCTCCTCCTCTCCTCTCCATCCAGTCGGGGTCCCTCTCGTCCTCTTCCTCTCCTGCTCCTCACAACCAAACACACAACACACACAATGGGATTGTGAACATAATGGTGTATTGAATGATTGAAAGAACAGCAGATCATTTATTTCATCCGAGGGTAAAGAGCAACATCTTAATTGTGACCTGGAGACCGAGATCCACATTTTACTCACAGCTTCACCTCACCACAACCTTACCAACACATATTTAATTTATTTATTTATTTATTTTTTTAATTTATTTAATTTATTTGTTTTGGGTTTTTTTATTTGTTTCTTTTTTTATTTTTTGTAATTTTTTATTCACATTTTTTAGTTTTTTAGAAATGCCCCCAAGACTGAAAAGGCCAAGCCTGGGTTGGAAATCCACTATGGGCCTTTCATTAACTTCGAACTCTCTAATGTGATGTTTGAACCTCCAATCTTTGTACTGCCTGTAGTTTTTGGTTATGTCTCCTACTGTCCCCCCTTTGTGGGCTTTTCTCCCAAATTACTACTTAACTTACTTACCTCCCCAGATTTTCTTTCTCTCACCCCCCAAAAACAATTGGTGGTAGGTAATGCCCCCAATGGGGGAGGCTGGTTTTCCTGGTGGTGGGGATTAGTTAAACTTGGGACAGGGTTTTTAATCCAAAGGTGACGTTGTTGACCCAACGGTACTGGGTTCAAACCCCCACCTTTGGTTACTGTGGTGTAGAAACTCAATTGTTGGGTTTTTTCTTTCCATGCAAACCAATTTTCCTTCTTTCACCTCAAAAAGCATATCTATCATGTACTGGTTTACGTCTCTCCCAGAATGATGTGATGCCCTCATTCCATATGTATCCTGTCTTGGCAATAGGTCTTTTTGGGGAACTACAGTTTTTTTCATTCAAACAACAATAATAAATTGATAGGCTCCAGCTTATTACCCTTTTAAGGCAATGTAAGTGAATGTGGGTGTATGCCCTGTGATAAGACTGGCATCATGGCCTGCCGGGCGTTATTCCCACTAAGGCAATAGGCTCCTGGGGTTGGTTGAACACAAGGCCTCCAGGATCGGGGTTCGAGCCTCATCTTTGTCTATTGTGTGTAGTTCTCCCAGTTTTTGATTACCTCTCACTTTCAGATTTACTGGCTACGTTAAATTGCCCATAGTGCCCAAAATGATGCCCTCTTGAGGAACACTCTGCATTTTATTGTTAACTGTTCTAATGACTGTCATGTGGTACTGGTGATGAAGCAAGAGTAGCGGGATGTTCCTCTGATGAACCCGCTCGGCCCGATCTGAGGCAGTACCCACAGAGCTTTGTTCCAGGCTTGGCATTTACCCTCGCTGCTTCCTTTGAGTCTCCGTCAGTCCTGCGCCCCACTGGGAGACACTTCATGCTGTCACTTACTATAAATCATCATCAGGGGCAGAAAGCAGCGCCGCTGGAGCCCCATCATCAGCTCTCCATCACCACACGCCAGCTCCAACCACCCCCTTACAGAGGGCACTCATTAATCTCCCAAACCTCTTAAAGAGCCCAGAACACAAACGGGCGCAAGCTGACGGGCACTGAACTCAGCCTTCTGATTAGTTCATTCAATTATTAAAACAAGAGATCCTTATTAGATACACAAATATACTTTACAGGAGGGACAGAGGGGGAGTTGTGGGGGAGTTACCCCACCCTGTGGCACTGAGATGCCCAACTGAAAGGTCCAGAACCCAGTGATAATCACTGAAGCTGTAATTACAGTCTGTATAAAGGTAAAGGCAGTTAAAACAGAACTGGAACCAATGAAGAACCTGCAGAAGGACCGAAATGGGGGAAAAGACCGAGCACCAACATGAACTGGTCCAAACAGACAAGACTTCATACAACATTTTCATGACCCCATACAACACGACATGACCTGATCCAACCCAACACAACCTGATCCAACCGAACTCAACCTGATCCGACCCAACACGACCTGATCCAACCCAGCATGATCTGATCCAACCCAGCACAACCTGATGCAACCCAACACGACCTGATCCAACTCCAACACAATCTGATCCAACCCAACACGACCTGAACCAGCCCAACACGACCTCATCCAACCTGGCATGACCTCACATGACCATATATTTCCTGATTCAACCCAACACAACCTGATCCAACCTAACATGACCTTATCCAACCCAACACAACGTGATCCAACCCAACACGACCTGATCCAACCCAACACGACCTGAGTCAACTCAAATTTCAACCCAACCCACCTCAAATCACACTCATACTTTCAAATAAACAATCCAACCTAAACCAACCCGGCCCAATCCAAACCAACAGAGTCCACTCACATCATCTGTAGTCCAGTCTGACTTTACATGAGCAGATCTGAACCAGCACGATTTCAGCCACTGATTAACCAGAACACTGCCCAAAAGATGACCTGACTCAACAGTCCATCCCAACACAGATCACTTCAACCCACTGACGCCAAATCCTGAGTCGTGTGTGAGATATTCACCCCCAGTCTAACGTCGTCTAATGGAAGATGACAGCTTTCTGGAATAAGTGTCAGTCACATAATGATTTTCATCAGACCACGTCGAGCTTTGAGTTTCTCACTCCCTCACGAGGTGTAAATGAACATTACAGTCATAATAGAGAAGAAAGCTGTTCTAAACGACCTCGGTCCTGTGCTGTACTGTTGGTTTATTATCTTATTAACAGTAGAAGCTCAGCTGGAGCTGAATTCAGACGGAGAAGAGAAACTGAAGGCCTGTGTAAGCAGCTTATCGATTATCACACTAGACACATTTACTCTGCTAAATTCTGACCCGTGTCAGTGTTAGGTAAGAGATCGCTGAATAATTCGAAGCTAAGCATGAGCACATCGTGGAGATCCGGCTCTGTAGGTAAGATCCAGGAGCTGGACGTTGCCGGCCGGTCGTTTGTCGTCCGCGTCGTTTCTTTCTTCCTTGGCTCAGCTTTATTTGCCATCTGTGTTGTCAGGAGGCTGAAAAACACAACGATGCGCTGCCATGGTAACAGCTTGTCTGAAGCACTTCCCCGAGAAAGCCATCCTGCTCCCTCGCTGAGCATCTTCTGGTGCCAACACACACTGTGAGAGCATTATGCTGCCAGTATCACACACATTTCACCCTGCAGCATATGATTATGGTGGAGAAGTGTTACACAAAGCCTTCGCCACCATACACGGCCCTGTCACAAAGTTTGGGAGCTCCCAGTCAACACGATTCAATGACTAATCAAAGAACGGTGGTGTGGGCAAAATGATGGGCACCTTAACAAAAAACTGCCATGGTTCTCTGTGCAGAAATTAGTTTAGTTCCTTCAGAATAACAGATTTCTCTCTCGCCTAAACTGAAGACGGAAAGACAGAAAAGAAGGAGTAGAAATAAAGACACAGAAATGGAGCAATAAGAAAGAAAATAAGTGAGAAAGATGGAAACAAACAAACAAATAAACGTAGAGATGTAGAAAATGATTATTAAATACATTAATTTATTAAAAAAGACCACAAAAATGAAAGAAATCGAGAAATAAAGACAGGCAGAAATGGAGTAGCAAGGTAGAAATAGACACATGAAATGGAGTACTAAGAAAGTAAGTAAGAAGGAAAGGAGCAAACAAACAAATAATCAGATAAACAAGCACAGAGAGGTAGAAATGGAGTCATAAATTAATGAATCAAGAAAAAAGAAAGAAAAATCAATAAAGAATGGAAAAGAAAGAAAGTTATGCAGAGATGGATTAATAAATAAATGTTACGGAAAGAAAGGAAGAAAAAAGAAAGAAAGAAAGGTAGAAACACAGACAGAAGTCGATTAGTAAGAAAGAAAGTAATAAGAAAGAAACAAAGAAGCAAATAGATGTAGAAATGGAGTAAGAAATGAAAGAAAGAAAGAAAGAAAGAAAGAAAGAAAGAAGAAAGAAACAAAGAAACAAAGAAAAAAAGAAACAAAGAAATGGATGTTCCTGTGTGCTCCGGACCAAAAACAAAAAAGGAGCATCCAGCCTGTTATGAGGAACAAGTCCAAAATCCAGGCTCTGGCATGGTATGGGGTCGGGTCAGGGCCCTTGGTAAAGGTCATTTCCACTTCTGTGATGCAGCATTAATGCAGAAAAGTACACTGAGACTTTAGAGCAACATAACATCTTTATCAGGGACGTCCATGCATTTTAAAACAAGACAATGCAAAACCACATGCTGCACACATTACATTGGCATGAAGAGGGTATGGGTACTGTACTGGGCCTCCTGCAGTCATGACCTGTCCCCAACAGAGAATGTGTGGAGAATTTAGAAACAGAAAATGTGACAAAGACCCCGTCCTGTTCCACAGCTTAAGACGTGTTTGCAGGAGGAATGGAACCAAATATCACCTGAAACTCTAAATCACTTGGGATCCTCTGTGCTAACAAAGGAAATGAAGTTGAGCAGAAAAAACATGAAATATTTCAGGTTCATACTGTCTGCAATTAAGTGAAAGTTAAAGCTTTCACTCCGAAGTTACTCATGCAGTACCTCCACCAGCTGCAGGCGGAGGCTCCCGTTCTTTACTCCAAATAATTCTGATGTGTGATGGGTATCCTGAGCAGACAGACTGTCCACACTCATCACTCACTCTGACAGCTGATCGACTCAAAGCCTCTGACTGACAGCACCGAGCCCTGAGTGGAAGGCCAATATTAGAAACAACAAACCATCATCTGAGATCCGAGCTGTCGCTTCATGTTCACACCACACACGAACAGTAAGTCCAACAAACAAGACAATCCTGAGCAACAAAACATGGACCAGCCCAAAACTGGTCAGTTACCATTGTTCCTCTCAGTGATAGCGGCTTCAAAGGACTGAGTCCAGGAGAAATGTTTCCCCGTTAGTTTGTGTTCAACATGGGACCAAATATTCTTTATAGGGATCAAATCGGGACTCTGACCAGGCCAAAAGTAGAACCTGATGGCCCGTGGCTTTAAATCTTTTCATGACTTTATCTTGGTAAACAAGACGACGTACGTTAATTTCCCTGATTTAACAGTTTCTTTTATGACCAATAATTCGCTGTTACGACCATTTAAAGCTTAGTCATTTTTATTTGTATTGTTCTACTCAGTAAATAAAATGGGTCTGATTCATAAAGCAGGCTGTTCCTGAGATCCCGGTGTTAGAACCAAAGCACAGCACCAACATTATCATTTCTGTTAGAAAGAAAGAAAGAAAGAAAGAAAGAAAGAATGCTGAATAGAAAAAACAAAAAACAAAAAGAAAGAAACAAAAAAGCAAAAACAAACAAACAATGAAACAACAAACGAACAAATGAACAAAAGAAAGAAATAAAGAAATTCCGATGAGAAAAAAGAAAGAATGAAAAAAGAAAGCTATGAATGCTAAACAGTAAAAGAAAAAGAAGAAAGAAAAATAGAAAAAAAGAAAGAAAGAAACAAACAAACACAAAATTAAAGAAAAGCAAAGAAGCATAGAAAGAATGAAAGAACAAAAGAAAGAAACAAAGGAAAACTAGCAAAGGGAAAGAAACTAAAAACGAAAAAATGAAAGAAAAACAAAGAAACAAACAAGAAAGAAAGAAATAAAACAAATTAACAAAGAAAAGTAAACAAAAAAGAAAGAAAAAAATACCAAAGACAAAGCAAAGAAAACAGAAAGAATGAAACAACACAAAGAAGCAAAATAGAAAGAAAGAAGGAAAGAAAGACATACCAAATAGAAAGGAAAGAAAAAAGAAAGAATGAAAGAAAAACATAAAAAGAAAGAAAGAAAGAAAGAAAGAAAGAAAGAAAGAAAGAAAGAAAGAAAGAAAGAAAGAAAGAAAATAAAATGGGTCTGATTCATAAAACAGGCTGTTACTAAGATCCACTGTTCTACCAACAGAAGCAAATCAGATGAAGATCCTGGTGTTAGAACCAAAGTACAGGATCCTGTTATGATTTAAATGAGTTAGCTGAAGCTCTTAATGTGAATGTTCTGAGTCAGAAATGTAAAAGTCGGAGTTCTAGATCATCAGCAGCTGGTCGGGTTAATCAGAGCCGGGCTTAACATATCCATGAATGAAGCTCCGATCAGCTGTGGATGGTGTTTAATGAGAGATGCTAAGTTTAGCACCAGCAAACGAAATCAGAAAGAACAGAGCTGATGGAACCAACGGAGCTGCTGATGCTGTATAACTCTCCTGTAACATTTCTGACTGATCCATCAATTCAAACCCAGCTAGAAGCTGATCCAGCAAACTGATCTTCAGTTTGATTCCATTTAGAGTCTGAGACGTTTGATTTAAAGGATTGACTTTTTCTCCTTTCTCTGCTCTTTCTAGCTTAAATCCAGATCCTGGTTTGTAAGGGTGATGAACTTCGGTTCACTGGAACCATCAGGCTGATCATTGAGAGCTTCATCTAACTCACTTAAATCCACTTTATAAAACACACACCAGCTACATGCTGGCTACCTTTTGTACAATGGTAAGATTTCTTCAGGTTTCTATTGTCTCGCTTCCACGGCCGCTGTGACCTGACCCAATGCAGTAATTAGCCTCAGTCATTAACTAGCTAATGCTTAGAGTTAATATTATCCAGTTACTTGGCAACAGCGTTCTCACAGATCTACAGGTTTGCTTTGAAGGTGCCATACTCCTGAAGGACTCTGTTAGCCACATTATAATCGACTTTATTATTTTGGATGTTACATCTTAATATCAGAGAGTCGTGTTAACATTTTGCTAAACTGATTGAGTCCTGTTAAAGCTCTGTCTGTTTATTTTCGCTCAGCGCTGCAGCATTGTGGAGAAACTCCAAGTAGATTCTCTTTCTCCTCCATTAGCGCATTAGCTGTCGCTACGGGCGTTGGGCTACATAAAAATAGCAGGACAATAACATCCTCCTCACTTGTCACACAGTGGACACCGACGCAGCAAGACACATGTCCAAAAAAAATAATCACAGATACTCAGCCGGCGTAACACGGAAACAGATTCACAAAAGTGTCTTAAGAAAGAAAATCTCCATTCTTAAGAAAAAAAGTTACAGATCATTGTTATTCTTCAAATAACTGCTTAGGAATTATTTTTTCTTAGAACAATTATAAGAACAAGTGGTGTCCTTAATCGTTCTGTTCTTAAACGTAACTTTGCAATAGATACAATAGATAATCTTTAGGAAATAATTACGATTTACTTAAGATATTATTTGAGAACCTCTTAAGTTTTGGGGGTTTTTTTTGAGAATTGCATTTAAGAACATTCTTATGAACTTCTTAGTGTGTTTCTTAAGAACCTTCATGAGTTTTTTCTTAAGAAAGCTTTGATGAAGCTGGCCCCAGGGACCAGATTCACTGAAGTGTTTTTAGAAAGAAAATCCTCTTAAATGTGTGTTTTTCTTAACTTCTTGAGAAAGTTAAGTTATTCTTCAAATGACTTCTTAAGAATCATCTTTTTTTTCTTAACTCTTGAAAACATGACGTTCTTAAATGTTTTCTTAACCTCACACTTGTCTTAGGCTGTAAGATTTTGACAATATAAGCATGGAAATTTAAAACATGAAACTGTTTAGTTATTGGAAATAAGGACAAGATTAGGAGGATTTCTTCCCTGTTTTCCATTTCTTCTGTCATCACCTCTATTTCTTGTTTGATACATTTTTTTGAATGCTTGGGTTGTCTCTGAGCGGATTAAGAGCAATAACAGTAAATAAATGTGTCTCACACAGTATATGTAAGTTCCAAAATGCAATATAGCCTACGTACGTTCTCTTACGACTTTTTTCAAGAATTGAAGAGCATTTCATTACGTTATGAAAAAAGCTTTCGTGAATCCCGCCCCTCAGCTCAACCCTGTGACTGGGATGCCAACAAAGGGATATCAGCCATGAGGCATGCAGCTGGAAGCGGACTCATCACAGACCGGCACTGGGGTTGGCACCTCAGACAAAGATCTGCACCAGAAACTCCTGCCTGGTGGAACAAGACGGCCTTGCCCAGTTGGCAGAGGCGGGATATGAACCATGCCTTACAAGACTTTAGAATATCTCTATAAAAACCTAAGCAAATGTCTCTGGTGTTGATCCAGAACTTAGGGAATTTGACCACTTTTTTGGAGCTTAAAATGAACTTAAATCAGGTAACTATTAATGCTCATTAATTAAAGTTTGTTTTCTGCCTGTAAGATTTTCTAGGAGGTTTTATAACTGCTGAACATTTCGTACATCGGACGGTATCCTGAGCCCGCGTGTTAACGCACACAGTTAAAGAGTCTCGGTGTTCCGGGTGAGCGAAGAGTACGGGGATAATGAAGGGCCTTCTTGACTAGCAGACAATGGGGGCTATTAGCACCAGCAGGGACGCGGCGATCGGCTGCTGTGAGTGGCTGCGTGCTGCCTGGTAGCGCGCTAAGACTGCATTAGCATTTAAATAAGAGAAACTGTGAAGCGGCCGATAACAGGCTTTAAGACAGGACTGGCAACCCACTTATCCACCCACTCAGAACAGCTCCACAATCAGAGCCTCTGCCCCCCCCCCCCACACACACACACACCACACACACTGAGCTAATCCCCACTTCCTGTCCTCACACACACATACACACACACACACACAAACAAACACACACACTGCACAGGAAACACACTCAAGGACATGACAAAGATAATGCACACAACAAAAAACAAACAATTAACATCAACAACTAAATAAAGCCACAACCTATCAGGCATTACATCAAAACCATACCCCTCTCATACATAACCACACCCCCAATACATTACATCATAACCACACCCCTTCATACATTTTATTATAACCACACCCCCAATACATTACATCATAACCATACCCCTTTCATACATTTTATTATAACCACACCCCTCCATACACTACATCATAACCACACCCCTCCATACACTACATCATAACCACACCCCTCCATACATTACATCCTAACCATACCCCTTTCATACATTTTATTATAACCACACCCCTCCATACACTACATCATAACCACACCCCTCCATACATAACCACACCCCCAATACGTTACATCATAACCACACCGCTTCATACATTTTATTATAACCACACCCCCAATACATTACATCATAACCATACCCCTTTCCCGGGCCAAGACAGGGGGACAGCCAGAAACCACACCCCCAATACAGCTTACAGAAGAAACCACACCCCCGGAAACACAGAAACAGCAAAAAAACACACCCGCGAATGAAGGGACAGGAGAAATCAATCCCCAAATCCCCGCGAAGTACAGGCTGAACATCGTAACTACACCCTCTAAAAAATTACATCATAACCATACCCCTCTCATACATAAACAACACACCCCAATACATTGACATCATAACCACCACCCCTCTAAAAAAAAATTACATTCATAACCATACCCCTTCATAACATAACAACACACCCCAAATAAACATCTTACCCCTCATACACCCACACCCCTCTAAAAAAAATTACATCATAAAACCCTCCACTGCTATCCTGTACGTTATAACCACACAACCCCAATACATTACATTCCATAACCACACCCCCCCCATGACATCTCATCTTAATTACACCCCTCCTACCATTACATTTTCACTCTTTTCCTTCTGCGTTTCCCCCTCCGCCTGCTTTCTTGTCCCCCTCTTCCTGTGGGCGGTTCTTCAGAACCACACACAACCCCCAATACATTACATTATAACCACACCCACCCTTTAACACATTACAGTGATAAACCACACACGCAACTACCAATACTTATCATAATAAACAACACCCCCAAGACAATTACATCATAAACCATACCCCTCAGTAAAAACATGACATCATAAACCACATTTCCCCCTAATAACATATTACATCATAACAAAAAACACCCGTTAACATTACATAATAACAAACACCCCTTTAATACATGACATAGTAAACACACATCCCCACTAAAACATTACATTATAACCACACACCCAATTAAAATAATCATAAATAACACCCCTTTCACACATTATGATAACCACACACCACTCTAATACATTACATGAAAAACCACACCCCTCATAACATTACATCATAACCATACCCCTCGCACCACACATTACATCATAACCACACACCCCTCTTAAAATTACATCAAAACCCACACCCTTTCAACACATTACATCATAATTACACAACCCTTCTAATACATTACCCCATAACCACATCTCCTCTGAAATACATTACATCATAACCACACACCCTGTAAAACATTACATCATATATATATTGCATTCACCCCCTCTAACCCATTTACATCCATAAACACACACCCCAATACATTACATCATAACCAAACACCACCTAAATACCATAATCATAACCACACACCCTCTAACACAGGTTACATGAAACCACAGCCACCGCCCTAACAATTACATCATAAACCACGCCCCCCTACATATATTACACCATAAACCACACCTCCTCTAATACATTACATCATAACCACACAACCCTGTAACACATTAATCACATATATATTGCATCACCCTCTAACCACATTACCCATAACCACAACCCTCTAACACATACATCATATATATTGGATCACCCCTCTAAAACACATTACATCATATACCACAAACCCTCTAAACACATTACATCATAAACCACACACCCCGAATACATGTACATCATAAACCAAACCCCTCTCACAACATTACATTCATAAACACACAACCCCTAATACATTACCTCATAAAACAACGGCCCCCTCTAATATATTACACCCATAACCACACCTCCTCTAATACATTACATCATAACCACACCCCTCTAATACATTGACATTCATAACCACACCCCTCTAACACATTACATCATAACCACACACCCCTAATACATTACATCATAACCACGCCCCCTCTAATATATTACACCATAACCACACACCCTCTAACACATACATCATATATATTACATCACGCCTCTAATACATTACATCATATCCACACCCCCTCTTATACATTACATCATAACCACACACCCCTAATACATTACATCATAACCACACCCCCTCTCATACATTACATCATAAGCAAAACCCAATGAAGTGATGTCATGGCTAAGTCCTTTGGGTCTGAACTGTTTTTTTTCTAAGTTATTTTAAATCCCAGCTCCATCCCCACCTCACTCACACACTCACACACTCACACACTCTCATTCCTCACTAATCCACCAGCCGTTAGTGAAAGCCTTGGACTGGTCGTTTGCTGATTTCTTGTCACTCATCATTACAGCTCATTAAGATCTAATGACCTTCCATGACTCATCATCTGATATCAACCCAAAGCTCTTCATCTGTACTCAGCTATTAATAACACACGGTACTGCTTTGATGAAGCACCGACACTTCATCATCAGAGAGACAGACTCAGTATAACGCCCTTAGTTCCTTACCTCACATTATCCAGCGGATTCACACGTACAAATATATCAGTATCACGTCACCTCACCATTCAGAGCAAATTTATATGGAACGTTTCTGTTTAAAGGGGCACCTCTGGGCTACATCACACACCACAGACCAAGGCTCTATTACCAGAGCGCCTGGCAAAGCAAGTACTTAGGAACGCATAAATGACTGGAAGGTGAGAGTCAGTTGCCATGATGAGAGTGAAGGAACCAGTCCGGGGCCCAGAATAGGCCTAGTGACCACCCAGGGGTGTTGTTGCACCCCTGCAGAAACCGTTTGACCTGCAACACGGGCATCGCCATGGTCTCTATCTGACTTTGACTTTACTGGAAGCTGGGATTTTGACACAGGCAGGGCTACCCCATTTCAGTCGACTGAACAAGACGAGCCCCTTCTAGAAGGGGACAAAACCCAGATAATGTGCGAGTGCAACACTTGCTGGTAGAGCTGCTCTGGTAGAGCTGCTCTGATCTGATACTCTGGGATATGGACCAGACGTGTCCGATACACATCAAATTTATTTAAAAAAGCACTGATATCAGATCGGTACTTGGTATCGGCCTATACCCAGAGTTCTGGTGTTGGAAGAGATGGTCTTGGAATGGTGCAGCTCTAGATGAACCTCACCTCACTAGTGGTGGGATACGAACCAGGCTGGCTCAGCAGTGTGGGCTTCCTGAGTTTCTGCGTTGCCAGACGCTTATAAGTATCACAGTTCCTTATGTAAGTGTCCAGTTTCGAATGAGGACATTCGTTCCGTTTTCACTCACTCAGGATGGCCCCGCCCACAATTCACACCTGGTCATAGGAGAATTGTTAAGTTTGACATATGTGACTTCAAATCGATCTCATACACCTTTCACTGACTGCCAAAGTGACAATACATGAGCACAGTATTTACAGGGGACCAATTTAAAAATGCATTAATTCATTCATTCATTCATTTTAATATCTGCGAAATCCTGGTCAGGGCGAGGGGAAAGCCGATGCCTAGCTGACAGCACAGGGTGCAAGGCAGGACCAAGCCTAGACAAGGTGCCAATCCAACCTAAAGCATGTCTTTGGACTGTAAGAGGAAACTGGAGGAAACCCAAACAGATAATGGGAGAACATCCAAACTCCACACCCAAAGGACCCAAACTTCTCCACCTGGGGTTGAACCCCTTAAACATCAGAACCCTAAACAACCATTTTAGAACCTAGTAGAATAAAATAAAAAGAAGTGCAGACAAAAGAGTTTGTGTGCAAAAGTATTGGTGCAGTTTCATTTGAGTTTTTTAAGATCTCAGGACTAAAGTGATTGTTAACAGCTTACTGAATTAGCACGAATGTGTAATGTCTGAAGGTTGTGTTAGCGCCGTCTCATACACACACACACACACACACACATTCTCATGCAGCTGAGTGAGATGTGGTGTTCATTAATAATAGAAGAAACTGGGATCATGTAAAATTCTCTAAGAAGCGCCAAAGTTCATCTCTCCTTGTACTTAACACTGAGACGGATATTAAAAATTCATACGGCAGTGTGTGTGTGTGTGTGTGTGCGTGTGTGTGTGTGTGTGTTTCTTTTAAACCTGGAAGCAGATCATCCTATAAATCTCATTCATTTGCCTACATTAAGAATTTGTCAGCAACAAGGCACTGCAGGGTTATCAAAACAAAAACCAAACACCGATAAACACCAACCACTCACCCGCTCAGCACCACGATGAAGTCCATGACGTTCCAGCCGTTCCTCAGGTACGATCCCTTATGGAACACGAAGCCCAGAGCCACGATCTTTATCCCCGCCTCGAAGCAGAACATGCCGATGAAGTACGGCTCGGTTTTCTCCTAAACATTCAGAAACAGTCTGGAGTTATTCAGGGTCAAAGCCTAATGATTAGGCGTGGCTTAATCTAACACCATAATAAAGTAATCCACTACCTCTTTAACCGCTCGTTAACATAAGTATCTAATCAACCAATCACATGGCAGTAACTCGATGCACTTAGGCATGGAGACATAATCAAGACGAGCTGCTGAATCAAACCGAGCATCAGATTGAGGAACAAAGATGGTTTAAATGGCAT
>JAJAGP010001628.1:51132-121132 GCA_025084515.1 Ancistrus triradiatus | reverse complement strand
AGAAGAAGAAAAAGAAGAAGAAGGGGAAGAAACATGAGGTCAGGAGTTCATTCAGTCATGCAACAACATGAATCCACCATTAAAAGCACGGTAAAAGACTGTAAACCTAAACTAAATGACTGAAAAAAAAGTGAAATAATCTTATATCAAGGCAATAAATCTTGTTTTCTGTCTTACAAGGCACTGAAAGTGTAAGATTGTTTGCTTATTTTAAAAATCACCCTCATTTTAATTAATTTAAGGCTCAAATTAGGAAGAAAAAGTCATCGGTCGTAATGGGGAACCAGGTTTTAATGGGAGGAAAAGTATGTAAAGTGATTACTTTTGAAGTTGAAATATAAAAGATAAATATTCTTTATACCTAAACATTTGGCACATTTTATTTACCCGTTTGGAAATGAAAATTGGAATCAATAAGATCCAGGATCGATAAGAAGAATCGGAATCAGAATCAGAATCAGAATCAATAAAATGCAAATGACACTCAACTCTGCACAGTACCAACAATAATAATCATAATATTAAAATAAAAAAACCCTCCTATATCGGAATCTGTATCGGATCTGAATCAAAAAAATGTGGATCGCCCCACCACTAGCTTTTGTAGTGAATTCAAGTAAAATAACATCGTTAGATTCAAGTCAAGTCAAGTCAGATCCGATTTAATTTATATAGCGCTTTTACAATGGAGCATTGTCTCAAAGCAACTTTACAAGTTTAGATTATCTCCTAATAACTACGTCCAATCCCAAATTGAGCAGCTTTAGGGCGACAGTGGCAAAGGAAAAACTCCCTAGTTCTAGGAAAACCTTGGGAGGACCAAGACTCAAAAAGGGACCCCAACCTCCTTGGGCGGCGTAGATGATAAAAAATCTAAGAGCGAACTAAAGTCATGGAGGTCAAAGTCAAAGTTTGAATAGAATTGTGAAGTATGGCACATCGACATTAAGTGGCCGGGGTATGATGATAAATCTAAGAGCGAAACTAAAGTCATGGAGTCATGGTCGATTTGCGAATAAAAAAAAAAAAAAATAAAATGTGGGTGAAATTATGCACAGTGGAGCTCCATCAGATGAGAACATCATTTGTGTGGGGCCGAACTGCCGGAACACAGCTCGGAGAGAAAACAGAAAAAGTAATTAGTTAATTGATTAAGAGCAAACAGTGTTTATTAACAATCACTGATGCCATGTCAAATCACTGATGCCAAGTGTAAGCATGAGACCCCGGCAGCATTAGCTATAGCAGCATAGCTAGAAAGCTAGAAAGAGGAGAAACTGGTAGGAAACACAGCCAAGAGGGATCACATGAGACCATTGGCAACCCCCCACGAGCGGCAGAAGACAGCCAGCAACCCAACGTCTCTGATCACCATAAGACTTCTTTGACTATGAACCCCCAGCTCTGCTCTTATTCTAAGGCAAGGATGCAGGAGTCAAGATCACGAGGAGGACCGAAGCCCAGTTCAGCCAGACCGCCCACTCGACACTCCCGGCTAGCGGACAAGGCAGGCAGGCCAGACATGACTCCAGACTCCGGCCCCAGTGACCCAAGCCATGCAACCTGGTCTAAATCTAGTCAAAAGCCTAGTTAGATCACCTGCTTGAAGTCCTGTAGGACTTAGTTTAGACTTTAAGGGTTTAAAATGTCTTTTAGGTAGGATCTGACCTAAATCAAGAGTGAGACTGGATATAAATATTAGTTCCTCTAGTAGTGTGACATAATAATTATAATAATAATGCTAATAGTAATAAGTACATTAATAAATACAAAAAGTTTATTTCCCATGACTGCCTTTCTGACACTGGACCTATCAATGAAAACGTCAACACGTCTCTAATCTCTACTCTCACCAGTCTTATGGAATTAAAGCAGCCAGAAGATCAGGGAGGTTCAGTGTGAAGCTGTGAGGGATGAAGTGACGATGATCTCATAAACACCTCACTGATCAGAGCTCAGTTTGCAGCTTTGGTTCCCCATCAGTAGAGTGGCTGTTTTTGCTCAGCAGAACCAAATCAGGTCTGTAATCAGATATGCTATTTCAACACAAACTGGATCCAGGTTTATACAGAACTAAGTGCATTCCATCAACGACCATGGTCTTAAAAATTATAATTATATAATTATGCCAATATCACGTTAAAGCATGACCTCTTGTGTATTATTGCTTAATTATACCACAATTCCGTTATCGCCATTAATTGTTAGATTTTAAGATAAAGAGGACAGAAAAATGGATCGGTTTATCCACATTCTGGGAGATAAAATAGTTCAGGCACCTCGCGGCTAAGTCCTTCAGTCGTAACAGTTGAGGAACAGAATTTCCCAAAAACTCTTTATTGCACAGCACATAAACACAGATATACTGATTGGTAAATATTAATTCATTTATTTAAAAAGTTTATTTGCATTCAGCAAATAAAATGGGCGGGTTTTATAAGGCAGGCGGTTACTAAGATCCACTATTCTACCGACTGAAGCAAATCGGAGTGAGATCCCGGTGTTCTAAGCAAAGTCTAGGATCCCGTTTGACTAGCGATTAGAAATTTCTTAGCTGAAGCTCTTAATGTTAATCTTATCAGTCAGAAATTTTAGAGTTCTAGATCATCAGCAGCTCGGTCAGGTTAATAAGAGCCAGACTTAACAGATCCATGAATGAAGCTCCGATCAGCCATGGATGGTGTTTAATGAAAGAAACAGCGTTTAACTCCAGCAAAAGAAAGAATTTTTGTTGATGGGACTAAAACTGATCTTCATTCTGGTTGCTCTTAACTCGAGCTGTGAATCCATTAAGGACAGGACGTTTGATTTAAAGGACTGACTTTGTTTGGCTTTTCCACCTTTTTTTTACTTGTGTCATTGCTGCTTTGTTAGGGAGGGCATCGTTTCTATGGTTATGTGTGTATGTCATTGAGTAATGCTTATAGAATATCCGTCAGAGTGCCATTATCAGGAACTAATGTCACGGCTGGAGCATCTCTCAGCCAATCAGATTGATGCCTTCATGCCACTTCATGACTCTGAGCACTGTTCAGTTCATAGCTGCGTTGCATGTTCGCAGTACTACATTATATTAAAGCCGTATCTGAGTTTTACTAGTGACTTAACATTTACATAGAAAAAAGGCAGACAGTCTTTTCTGGAAACAAATGCCTAATGATAAGTTAACTCAGCTAACCTTACAGCCAAGCGATTAGGAGTCGCGCTCCCTGGCGCTAGAGGGTAGCGTCGATTCACTTTTTGCCTGGGCACGCTCGGTGCGATCAGGTGTGATTGCGCAATCAGCGACACCTGCTGGCTCGTGTACTTAAGAACCCGTTCAAGTCCAGTCAGGTGTCGCATTTTCACTTGTTCACTGTTAGAGACTTCACCCGTCTCGTGTGCTTGCTGTCGCCGGCTTTTTGTGTTTTAATTTTTTTGTTAGGGAAAGCAGATAGCTGGCGGTTCGTAGACCGCTAGGCCCAAGGTAACCAACCACCAGGGTTTAGTTCATAGCGTAGGGCAAGGATTCTGCTTTCGTCCTATTTGTCGTCCTCGCGACCCCACCTTCTTCCTCAGAGGCTTTGGCTCGCTCTCTGTTCCCCCCCCCCTCCCCCCCGCCTTTTCCCTCATTCTCTAGCAGCTCTTTGGACTATCTAAACCACCACCCCTCCCACCTCCTCGCAATCCGGGGAAGTAACACCCCCCACGTGTTCGCGCTCCGAAAGGACGCGCTCAGAATCGTCCTTTCGCTACTGTGTCCTTCGCAGCACTTCGCTCGCTCTGTGCAAGCACGGGCTCGCTTATGGCGTTCGCTTTTCTTTCAGTTTTCCCTTTTCTTTCTGCAGTGGCTGAGTGGCACGCTAGGTTAACGCAGATATTATCGACATCAGCGCCCAGGGTTCGATCCCCAGCCACTGTCCTTGTTTTATTTACTTTCTTTTTATTTAGTTATTTTTGGTTCACCATTTCCATCGGGAGCGGACTGCAAAAAGCCTAAAAGCCCTTTATACAGTCGTATGAAAAAGTTTGGGCACCCCTGATAATTTTCATGATTTTAGTTTATAAATCATTGGTTGTTCAGATCAGCAACTTGAGTTAAATATATCATATAGCAGATGAACACAGTGATATTTGAGAAGTGAAATGAAGTTTATAGGATTTACAGAAAGTGTGCAGTAATTATTCAAACAAAATTAGGTAGGTGCATAAATTTGGGCACCCCACAACAGAAAAAATTACATCAATATTTAGTAGATCCTCATTTTGTAGAAATAACAGCCGCTAAACGCTTCCTACAGCTTCCAGTCTGGATTCTGGTTGAAGGTGCTTTGGACCATTCTTCTTTAGAAACATCTCCAGTTCAGTCATCTTTGATGGTTTCCAAGCATGGACAGCCCACATTTTCAGTAATATTCATGTCTGGGGACTGAGATGGCCATTCCAGAACGTTGTACTGGTTCCTCTGCATGAATGCCTTAGTAGATTATGAGCAGGGTTTGGGGTCGTTGGCCTCGGTGCAACTTTGTCACTGATTCTTGAACATTGTTCTTAAGAATCTGGAGATATTAACTGGAATCCATGCGACCCTCAATTTTAACAAGATTCCTAGTACCTGCACTGGCCACACAGTCCCGCGGGCATTATGGAACCGCCACCAAATTTTACTGTGGGTAGCAAGTGTTTGTCTTGGGATGCTGTGTTCTTTTTACGGCTCCTTGTTATGTCCAAATAACTCAATTTTTTGTTTCATCAGTACACAGACTTTATTCCAAAAGTGAAGCTGGATTGCGTCCAAATGTGCTATAGCACACCTCAAGTGACTCTGTTTGTGGCGTGTCTCTGCAGAAAAGGGCTTCTTCTGCATTACTCTCCCATACAGCCTCTCCTTGGGCAAAGTGCGCTGTATAGTTGAACGATGAACAGTGACACCATCTGCAGCAAAAAATGAGGTTGTAGGTCTTTGGAGGTGCTCGGTGGCTTGACTATGACTGTTCTCACCCCATCCTTCGCCTCTGCCTATCGCCTTGAGATTTTTCTTGGTCTGCCACTTCGGGAGTTTTTCCTTAACTAGAACTGTGGCCTGGTGGTCTTCCATTGCCTCACTTGATGTTCCTCACAGTGGAACACCTGACAGCTGAAAATCTCTGAGAGAGCTTTTCCCTTTCCAATGAACCATGATGTTGAACAAACCTTTGTTTTGTTTTTTTTTCAGGCCATTGTGAGAGTTGTTTTGAGGCTCCCATGTTGCCACTCTTCAGAGAAGATGCAAAGAGGAGAAAAACTTCCAATTGGCCACCTTAACACTTCTCATAGTTGGATTCACTTGTGTATGTAGATCAAGGGTCATGAGCTTACAAAACAAATTTTTGTGTTCCAATAATTAGTTGCTAAAGGTATTCAAATGACAAGGGTGCCCAAATTTATGCACCTGCCTAATTTTTGTTTGAATATTACTGCACACTTTCTGTAAAACCTATAAAAACTTAATTTCACTTCTCAAATATCACGGTGTTCATCTGCTATATGATATATTTACCTGAAATTGCTGAGCTGGACAACCAATGATTTATAAAGAAAAATCATGAAAATTATCAGGGGTGCCCAAACTTTTTCATACGACTGTATTTTTGGTAAATATTGTTCGCCCTTTTTTTGTTTTTTTTGATAGAGGCGAACCGTAACACAAGCATGATAATAATAATTATCTTTTTTTTCCGGTGTGTGCGATGGACGCCAGCGCTGCTGAAAAAAATCCTCGAGGAAACACTGCTTTCTCTGTTCCTCTAGATGGAAAAGCAATAGTAAAGCTATTCCAATAAAAGCCGCGACTGCCCTTTAACGTTCAAAACAAACATGAAATAATTTTTAATATCTAATATACACAATGTCAGGCTCACCAGAATCAGACTCGGTTTTGCAAGCTTGCCCTTTTAGATAATCAGACAGATAATCAGAGTGTGAGACATAACATTAATCATCCGCTTTACGTTCTGTGAAACAGGTCAATGACTGAAATGGAGGGAAATTTGTCTTTTGCTTATTATGAACTGTACAGGCAGAAATATATAAATCCCTTCCAGTCTTTCTTTGAGGAACATTGTTCATAAACATTTCACTCATTTTCTTACACATTTGTTGATAAACTTCAGATCCTCTGATCATCTTTGCTCCTCAAAGACTCAAATCACGATTGTAATCACCTGTTTGAAATCACATCATTATTTAGTGTTCTATCTCATTACTAGCCCTAAATTTCCCTCGTCTCAATATTTTTGGAATGACATGCAGGAATGAAAAACCTGAAATATCTCAGGTTCATACTGTCTGTAATGAAATAAAAGTCAGGGTAAATGTAAGGAACACATGTTGCAATTCTAATCTTAATACGATCTATCTGCCAGATCTCCCATCCCTGCTGTAAGGGTTCATCTCGGGGTTCCTGTAGCAGCTTATCAGGTCGAGTTCTGATCATCTCTAATGAAGCTGAACGATCTCCTGTTCTCATGCCCTGCTTCATCCGTCGGTCCATGATGGAGAGCTAACAGATTTCCTGCTGGTGAGTCAGAGCAAGATGTTTATCTTCATGTCTCCGAAGGAACAGATTGGAGCTGCGCTCGGTTTGGTGTCGTTCCAACTTATTACTGAACCATTAGCAAAAGAAACAGACTCTCATTCTCACACAGACGTCTGGTGACACTTCAGTCTGATTAAATACTGAAACACAGAACGAGATCTGTTATGAGCCAGGCGTGTCACATTTATGAAGTTTTATCCACTAATTAAATTCAGTCTT
The DNA here is from genome assembly GCA_025084515.1 of Ancistrus triradiatus. Lineage (NCBI taxonomy): Eukaryota > Metazoa > Chordata > Actinopteri > Siluriformes > Loricariidae > Ancistrus > Ancistrus triradiatus. The sequence continues at coordinate 114,357 of JAJAGP010001628.1, read as the reverse complement.
CTTTAGAGTTATGTATTTCCTATTCACGAGCAAACATTATTGGGATATATTTCCACAGATGACGCGTTAACAAGCCACTTAAGCTCTTAAAAATGACAGTAAACAGCAGCAGAACATCTGTCTTAAAACTTTTGCATTAAGGTGCAGAAACGGGTCAGACTGAAGTTCGTTCCTTTAGGTTTCATGTAAAATATTACATCTAATAAAAAATGTTTTATACGCTCTACATCCGTTTGGTTTGGTCAGGGTCATGGGGTCCAGCCCCTATCCTGAATCCCAGAGAACAGAGTGTGTCCTGGACAAGAATCCATCAAACGCTATGAAAAAGCCAACCATATCTGCATGTGCCTCCTGACCATGCCGGAAGGTACCACTAGAACTCAAACCCAGGTTTAATTTGCTTCACCGGATCAGGGTTTTCTGCTATTCTGGGTTTGGAGTCTATTACAGAATCAACACTGCAAAAATTCAAAGATACAAGATTAAAACCCAGAACCTCAGAAACTGCTGTTTCCACGATGCACAACATGTTGAACCTTGAGGCGGATGGGCTACAACAGCAGTCAGCCTAAATCAAACTCACCAAAATTGAACAGCTGTATCAAGGCTCTAGACTCATTTTTACCATTGGTCTCACTGGTCTAACTTTCTCGGGTTATATTAATCTGACTATATAAATAAACCTGTCTTGACTCGACTTGAATTTCCCTCATGTTAGTCCTCATATTAGCTCCTGTCCACATATGATATGTTCCTCTTATCACAACTCGTCAAAAGTCTGTGTAATTTCCTCCAATAAGAAACCTTAAGGAAAGATTAACATTTTGTTCATCAACAAAGACTAGAATTCAGACCCGTGAACAATCAGTAACTCAGTATTCCATCTCTAACCAGTCTTAGGGTTCCACTGTCGGATAGCAAGCTTTATAAAGAGAGCACCCCACATAGGAAGTAGGCTGCAAGGGCACTCACTAGGTAATGAGACAGACCCAATGAGCACTCGGTAACAGCCTTGGAGCATTCAGGTCAAGATCTCATCTCGCTCAAGTGAGGTACGAAAACAAAAATGCAACCTACCATTTCCAAACAGTGATCACATTTCAGTCCATTTTGGTTGCAGTCTAGAGCCCTGATTGAAGACTGGATTTCTATTGACAGATGGCACTATGTCAGACTTTGGCACCAACAGCATAGATCCATGGACCCGACCTGTCTCTGGTGTAACGGTGTGTTTTCTTGGCACACTTTGGACCTGTTATTACCAAGCAATCATGGCTTGAAGTGAGTATTGTTGCTGACCCTGTGCACCCCATCATGGCCACAACTGACCCATCTTCCAGCCTGATAATGCATCAAGTCACCAAGCTAAAGGTCTTATGAACATGACACTGAGCTGTGTGTTCTTCATTAGGACCTATTTGGGATGTGGGAATTGTGAGGTGTGATTTCATGTCGACACGGTGCGGAATCTCAAAGGAACATTTCCAACATCCTGTGGAAGCCATGTTACGAAGAACCGAGGCTGTTTTGAGAGCGGAGGGACAAAGTTCTCAGTCAGAGGTTGCTCTTGAGAGGAAAGCTAAGATCAGATTAAGGTGTTAATCAGCAGTGGATTTAGACGTCGCTGCTGTGAAACTGAGACCTTGTGGCTGTGGAGGGGGAGTTTAGCCACCTCTGTTTAATTATACACCCATGAAGCTCTACAGCATCACTGAGCTGGAGGAAAAAGCTTTGAGAACTCCAGTTTAAGAACGCCAGTTTGTGAATGTTTCCTTTTCACACCGAAAAACACAAACATCAAGTTTTCATAAAGATCTCACGTATTTTAACACCGTCCTTCACACCGAGGCCGCAACTGAAAATGTTTAACCGAAGTCTGCCCTAATTTCTGTGTTGTTAAAATCAGGCTGACCAATCAGAGCTCAGTTGCCAGGCAGAACAGCTCTTCAGGAGCTTATAGGAACGAGCAACAGGCTGCCTCTAAAAACATGGATATTAAAGAAAAACTCTGGTGGAATATAACTGAAAGGCTGGAGAATGATGGAGATAAAGCTCACAGGGGCTGGATGGAAGCATCTGATTATTTATATAAGTGCATTCTGATCTGTTCATGATCACAGAAACACAAACTAGAGCTTCCTGCACTCATCTCCACTCATGTCTTTTTTTTTAAGTTGACGATGTGAAAAAGACACGGCAAAATCTCCAACACAAGATTTTGCCATGACAAGAACACGTAGTGCACTTAGTGTGAAGGTCCCACTACGTTTAAAAATCGCATTAAAAAAACCTACGTGGTGTGAGTAGGCCGTTAATCTGCAAAATTATGAACGTCTTTTAAATCGTTCTTTGCTGACTACAGCTGGAATTCTATCTCGTAGGAAGACTAGATTTTTGTTTGTACTGGATGTAGTGTACGCGATGCAATTATGTTCTCAAAAACAAACATTAATTTTTATGGATTTGTGTTTAACAGTGATTCTTCAATCAGGGGAACTAATCGCCAAAACGTATGCACCAAAATCATTAGGTTTTCCATTTGTAATGTTTTAAATGTCAGTACTTTGGCCCTAGACTTAAAAATTTCTGTGCTCCAATAAAACAATAAAAAGTGATCAATTCGTTACAATCACAGAGTGTTTTTATAATAATTTAAAGCCACAGAATGTGTTATTTTTGCTCATATCTACATAACTTTTGCATATTGACATATCATCTTCCCCAACGTTACCATCATCATCGTAACAGCTTACGATTTCTGTAGCGAATTTTCTGAAAGTAAAACTTGTTTATGTCGTAACCATGGAAAGAAAGCCCGGCAGGAAGTACACATTCTGAAGTCTGGATAATTTAATCCTGTATTGTTTACATTATTTATTGTTATTTAATATTTACATTATTTATATATATTTAACGTTCATCTCACACTAGCTGTTCACTAGCTTCAGCAAATCCATGCCCGAGCGTCCTTCTTCCCAAATAGTGAAAATTGTCATTACTGTAACCCATCATTACCAACACTTAACCTGTTGTTTTGCAATTTCAATAGAAAATAAAGAAAGTGTTTACATTCTACACAAGCTCAGTTGTAGCCGTCACTAAGTCGTTACTTTAAAGAACATAAACTTTACCCTGAATAATTAAAAGAAAGTTATTTTTCTTATTTTAAAAAGGTAAAAGTCCCCTGTTGGTGCCGTGCACAGAACTGGCACATCAGAAGGTTTTCAAGGTAGAACTGCACTTAAGGTGAACGTCAAGTTAAGACGTACTTAGTGAGTTACGAACAAGTTTACAAACGAGTTTAACTACTACGTGAGTTACGAAGGGTTTCTGGAAATACTTGTGAATTTAAAAATGTACTAATTACGAAAGTTTTGGGAAACCAACACCAAAACTGGTTCACATTCATTGGCTTCAAACAAAAGCTTACAATAAGGAATATGTGGCATCAACTTCAAACTTTAATATTAAATAATCAAATTATTCGTTTTCTTGATTATGTCTCCACAAAGCGTTCGATAGCTGTTTGACTGCCTTTAATAACATTTAATTCTCAAAGAATCCAGTGACGGAAATATGCTAAAGTAAATGGAAAAAAGAGGCTAAATAATGCCAAATCTTTAGAATACGCAGACCTGGCAGCCGTGGTGGAAGGCTCACGCACATGCGCAGTCTGAGAACACTGATTATAGTGCTATGAGTAATCCGATTACTGGGTTAAATCCAGCTCTCTTTATGGGATTTCTTAACTTGATTTCTAGATGATTTCTAGAGTATGCTGTAGGTATATATGACCACTTAAATAAGCTGATAACTGCAGAAATCTGACCATGATCAGATTATTAAGTGCATGGAAACACATTAAAATGAGCAAATGTTTTTACGTCTGTTGTGTTACAGGTCGAAATTGTCTGGATAAACAAAACTTTCCTATGAAAAACTAAGAAAAATTGATTGAATTTCCTACAACAATGCTTATTTTGGTCAGTCACTCAGCACCAAGTGTGTGTGTGTGTGTGTGTGTGTGTGTGTGTGTGTGTGTGTGTGTGTGTAGGTGCATGCTGTGCCAAATGTGTGGTGAGATGTCAGGAATAAAGCACGAGCAGAAACACATCAACACACACTCACACCATAAATACACCATGCATGCATATAGAAAGCTGTTTTGTGGGAGTTTTTATGAGTACTAAAGCACTTTTTCAGTGCTTGTGTACACATATTTGGGTATCTGGAAAACCTAGTCAAGTCAAATTCATTTATATAGGTATCTGGAGAATCTACCAGACCCCGGTCATTTCTTTATGGGCTGTCTTGGTTCGGAAACATGGGATTAAACAAGTCGTTCAGATTTGGCTCCATTTTATACGTCACAATCTGACTCATTAGAATAACCCTGCCCCTCTTCTCTGTGTAACTCCACCCACATTCTGGTTTGGAACTGCTCTGTTGTTGCTGCACAAATCGATCGATCAATACCATAGTTACGTAGTCTTTATAAGCTACTGTAATGTAGCTATAAAATCTTTAAACCTTTAAGCAAAGTACAAACTTTTCCGTTTCACATATGTTTATATATCATATATCTTTAAAAAATCGATTTTTAGATACAAATCGATCTTCATTTGAATTTTCTATATTTCTGCATCAATATGATCTAAAACATCATCAGATTTTCACACAAGTCCTAAAAGTAGACAAAGAAAACCCAGTTAAACAAATGAGACATAAATATTATACGTGGTCATTTATTTATTGAGGAAAATGATCCAATATTACATATTAGTGAGTGGCAAAAGTATGTGACCCTTTGCTTTCAGTATCTGGTGTGACCCCCCTGTGCAGCAATAACTGCAGCTAAACGTTTCCTGTAGCTGTTGATCAGTCCTGCACACCGGCTTGGAGGAATTTTAGCCCATTCCTCCGTACAGAACAGCTTCAGATCTGGGATGTGTGGTGGGTTTCCCTACATTAGCTGCTCACTTCAGGTTCCTTTCCACAACATTTTTCCATTGGATTAAGGTCAGGACTTTGACTTGGCCATCCAAAACATGAACTTTATTCTTCTTGTAACCATTCTTTGGTAGAAAACGGCTTGTGGGTGCTTAGGGTCGTTGTCTTGCTGCTTGACCCACCTTCTCTTGAGATTCAGTTCATGGACAGATAATCCTGACATTTTCCTTTAGAATTATCTGATATCATTCAGAATTCATTGTTCCATAATGATTTCAAGCCGTCCTGCCCGGATGCAGCAAAAACAGGCCCAAACCATGATACTACCACCACCATGTTTCACAGATGGGATAGGTTCTAATGCTGGAATGCAGTGTTTTTTTCCTTTCTCCAAAACACTTTTTACATAATGCTTTTCGTTTTTAAACCAAAAAGTTCTACTATTTTGGTTTCACATATGTCCAAAAACATTCTTCCAGTAGCCTTCTGGCTCATCCACATCTTTAGCAAACTGCAGACGAGCAGCAATGTTCTTATTGGAGAGCAGTGGCTTTCTCCTTGCAAGCCCTGCCATGCACACCATTGTTGTTCAGTGTTTTCTGATGGTGGACTCATGAACATTAACATTAGCCAATGTGAGAGAGGCCTTCAGTTGCTTAGAAGTTACCCTGGACTCCTTTGTGACCTCACCAACTATTTACACGCCTTGCTCTTGGAGTGATCTTTGTTGGTCGTCGGCCACTCCTGGGGGAGGGTAACAATGGTCTGAATTTGATCCATTTGTACACAAACTGTCTGACTGTGGATTGGTGGAGTCCAAACTCTTTAGAAGATGGTTTTGTAGCCTTTTCCAGCCTGATGACCATCAACAACTCTTTTTTTTCTCCTTTGTTCGTGCCATGACACACTTCCACAAACATGTTGTGAAGATCAGACTTTGATCCCTGTTCTTTAAATAAAACAGGGTGCCCACTCACACCTGATTGGCATCCCAATGATGGAAAAACACCCTGACTCTAATTTCACCTTCAAATTAAATGCTAAGGCCTAGAGGGTCACATACTTTTGCCACTCACTAATATGTAATATTGGATCATTTTCCTCAATAAATAAATGACCAAGTATAATATTTTTTTCTCATTTGTGTAACTGGGTTCTCTTGATCTACTTTTAGGACTTGTGTGAAAATCTGATGATGTTTTAGGTCATATTTATGCAGAAATATAGAAAATTCTAAAGGGTTCACAAACTTAAGCACCACTGTATATACCCGAGATCGATCTTTTAAACTAGCCTATTTTCCCCGTGTATGGTAAATCTATAACCCTGTTGTTTTTTGTGCACTGAGATCTAGCCTACATCGGTTAAGCATTTCTCTGGTCTCAGTTATGGCTTTCATTTAATGCAGTCCTGCCAAAATGTGGTGCGATAACGAACCGAACGTCGCTCGGAGTCATGAAGAGCCAGCGTGGGCGTACCCGGTGCCGGTTACGTTACATTGTGAATGTTATTTTCAACTGTAAAATCAATCTAAACGTAACTCTAGTTCATCTACCTTTCTCTCTTCTCTTCTCCTTCTACCTTGGGAGGCATCACTCTCCACTTTTGTTTCGCTCTAAGTCCGTTATTTTAAGTTAAAAGCCCTCAGCAGAGTTTTGCAATTTCATGACATTTCAAGAAGTTTTGAAATTTTGATCATGTGTGTGTGAGTTTTGATCATTGTGCATTATGTAAAACTTTGAAAATGAGCTTCAAACTTGGATCTTCATAAAGGGGCTAAAAGACAGATTTTCATTTCCTATTATAATTTATTATAATTCTTAAAACCTCTGTTGTTAAAAGTGAACCAATGGTGGTCGGATTGTCCTTAAACAGTCGTGATCCACGTATAGAATCAAGTACTTATGATTCAGGAGTCGACCCTGAAATGCGGAGTCGATTCCTCATAAAGAATCTGAATCTCACATTCGGGGTGTAACATCATCAGCATTAGCTCCGTAAGCCGGCGGTCATTTAACATGAACGTCTAAATGACCTTAATACAACAAGTTAATTAAGCTCATGACATCATTTAAGGATTTATTTCAGACTTGATTCATGAGCAGAATGAGCAGTGACTCAGTGTCACTATTATCATTTAAAGCAGCAGGTGCTCAAATCCGACTGTTCTGAAAAGTGCTGTTCAGGATGAAAGGTGCTGTCCTGTTTGAGCGCGTCACAGACATTTAATTTAGATTTAAGGAAGACCCCAAAAGTGCTGTGGTAATCTGTGATATTGTTATATTTTTGTACATAATTTAGTTTGTATAAGTAACTTACACACATATTTAAACCTTCAAAAAGCGTTGTTGTGTGCTTGTGGTTTAAAGTACAGAACAAACAGATTTATATTTGTCTTATGTGCGTTTTGGGTGGGGGTTAAGGGTTTAAGAGGTAACCTTTTAAGGCTTAAAGTGACTCGGTATGAATTTTGGTTGTTAGCAGTCAGACATGCCCACATTTCCATACAGGGTCTCAATGAAACGCCCTTATATGGTATCAATAAGGCAGCCTCTCCTAAGTGGAAACCACAGTGCATGGAGAGAGAACATGCCAAACTCTAACTGGACAGACTCTAAGTGGAGACACCGCTTTTATGGATTTTGCATGTTCTCAATGTTTGTGTGTGTGTGTTGGTTTTGCGAGGTTTCCACCACATTAACCACATTTCCAAGAAGTGTTAGGTTAATTGGTGTCTCTAAAGTGTCTGTGTGTGTGTGTGTGTGTGTGTGTGTGTGTGTGCTGTTACTTAAAGGATATGGCCACTCGATGATCTTCTTGGCGTATTTGCGCACGGCGTTATCCTCCCCGAAGATGAAGAGGGACCGGTTCTGGGTGAAGCAGTTCTCCCGGACCGGGATTGGGTTGTACAGGGCCATGGTGCGCGCGCGCTGCGCTTTGGTCTGTTTAAAAGCGGGCGAGACCCCGCCGGTGGAGGACGAGGGAGGGTCCCGGGTCCGGCTGCGCTCCGATCCTCCATCCAGCACCCCGTGCAGCGCCGGTACCGCGTCCCCGAACCGAGCCATTCTGCCCGGAGTACAGAGAGAGAGAGAAGAAAAAAAAGAACCAAAGGATGAGGCGCGCGACGAGCAAACAAGTCAGTGTCGGGCTGGCATCACGCGCACACAGCTTCCACTCCACAATAATCCAACTGGTGCATCCCGTTTAAACAGGCATTAGTTCCACCCTGAAGCAGCAGACGCTCAAACGAGGAGTGGGTGACGCCACGCGCGCCGAGAATAATCCATAATTGAGCACGGTACGGATTCACGCGCCGCACGCAGCCACGAGCTCAAACAGCAGTCGCTTCTTTCCATCCGTCACGAGCCCGTTCCCTCGGCTCCCTTCGCGCGCTCACCTTACAAACTTTCTCTAAAAAGCGGGAAAACTGCTGCCTCTCAGCCTGCAGCTCGCGCTCCGTGCTCTCCGTCTCGAGCGCACCGGGTCACGATACGCACGATCTGGGGGAGTCAACGGCGGCGTAACCATGGCGACACCGTTCAAAAGGTCACGTTTATTGTCAAGTGGGCGGGGATTAGCGACTCCTCCTTCGCCTCCGCGTAAATTTCATTATGGTTGTTCACGTGCAGTACTGTCACGCGGTTACAGTAACGGTTTGGTTTGGTTTGGTTTGGTTTGGTTTGGTGCTCTTTAATGAGGAAGGCTGAGGTGCGTTTGGACTTTCTGATCGCCCTGTAAATGTACTTGAGTGTCCTGTAGTCCTGTAGCTCTGTTCCAGGTCCATATGGTCCCATAATCCTATCTTCCTACACCACTTAAGTACCACAGTCCCATGGCCCCAACCTCCTTTAGTCCTGTGTTCCCAGGATCTTACGCTTCCACGCATCCATTGTCCTTTAGTTCTATCTTCCAGGGTCCAGTGTTCCAACAGTCTTATGTTACCAAGTCCTTGGGTACCAGAGACCCATGGTTCTGTCGTTCCAGAGTCTTTTGTTCCCAGTGTCCTATGTTCTCAAGGTCCTACAATACGACAGAACCATAGTCCTATAGTTCTATTTTCCAGGGTCCAGTCTTCCAACAGTCTCATGTTCGTAGCATCCTATAGTTACATGTCCACAGGATCCTAAAGTCCTATTTTTTGTTCCAGATGTTGTGCCCATGTGCCATGGTCCCAGTCTCCTTTAGTCCTGGTCACCATTGTCCTATGGTTCTGTTTTACAGGGTCCAGTGTACCAATACTCCCACTCTCCCTAGAGTCCTATCAAAATCCATAGTCCATAAATAATATCCTCTATTCCCAGAGAACCAGAGTCCCATTGTGTCAGTGTCCTCTAGTTCCATTTCCCCAGAATCCTTTGTTCCCAAGGTTCTACATTTCCACAGATCCATTGTCCTATAGTTCTATTTTCCAGGCTCCAGTGTTAGAAAAGTCCTATGTTACCAAGTGCTTGGATACCAGAGTCCCATGGTCCCAGTGTGCTATAGTTCTATCTTCCCAGAGTCTTTTGTTCCCAGTGTCCTTTGTTCTGAGGGTCCTATGTTTCCACAGACCCATAGTTCTATAGGGTCCAGTCTTCTAATAGTCTCATGTTCCTACAGTCTTATATGTCCATAGGATCCTAAAGTCCTATTATCTGTCCGATGTCTCATGTCTCATGGACCCAGTCTCCTTTAGTCGTATGTTCCGACAACCCTGTGCTCTATGCTTTCACAGAGCCATTGTCCTATAGTTCTGTTTTACAGGGTCCAGTCTCCCAACAGAACCAGAATCCCATGGTATCAGTGTCCTCTAGTTCTATTTCCCCAGAGTCCTTTGTTCCCAGGGTTCTACATTTCCACAGATCTATTTCCAGGGTCCAGAGGTACCAAATGTCCTATGTTACCAGTATGGAACATGCATATAAAAAGCATGTAGTGTTTCTTAAATTTACTTTGACAGACAGTATGAACCTGAGATATTTCATAATTTTTTTCGGGGCAACTTCATTTCATTTATTAATAAACATCCATTCCTGCATTTCATTCCTGCAATACATTCCAAAAAAGTTGGGACAGAGGCAATTTAGGGCTAGAAATGGGGTAAAAAACTAAATAATGATGTGATTTCAAACAGGTGATTATAATCATGATTTGGTACAAAAGTAGCATCCACAAAGGCTTTGAGGAGTAAAGATGATCAGAGGATCTCCAGTTTAAATGATTTAAATGTTTTAAAACAATGTTCCTCAAAGAAAGATTATAAGGAATTTATATATTTAATGTGTTGGGACTGTGGTAGCCTAGTGGTTATGGTACCGGACTATGGACCAAAAGGTCCAGCATTCAAATCCTACCTCTGCCAAGCTGCCAGTGTTGGGTCCTTGAGCAAGACCCTTAACCCACAATTGCTTGGATTGTAAGACTGTATCATTTGTAAGTCGCTCTGGATAAGGGCGTCTGCTAAATGCTGTACATGTAAATATATATTTATATATTTCTCCCTCTACAGAGCATCGGCACAGCATCAAGAACCATCATTCATCAATATCTGATAGAACCACATGGACAAGGATTCCTTTATCAAACCTTTATCAAGCTCTACAATACAGAGTTACATTCACAAATGCCACTTAAAACGTTAGTGTGCTAAAAAGAAGCCTTTTGTTATAACCATGTCCAGAAGGGGCGTCGGCTTCTCTGGGCTCGGAATCATCTGGGATGGACCATCATACAGTGGGAACGGGGATTGTGCTCAGACCCATCAGTATAACAGATCTTTTTTAGAAGAAATCCAAAACGTCTTTAAGTGTACAAAGTGGTACCGTCCCAACTTTTTTTTTAATGTGTTGCAGGCCTGAAATGCAGGAGTGGGTGGTTATTAACAAATTAAATGAAGTCGATTAGAAAAAACCTGAAATATAAAAAAGTCTACATAAAGAGTGCACTAAGAATGTTTATCATATGGATGTTCCATACTGTCCCAATAGTCCTATGTGTCTAGACTGCTGTAGCTACGTGTTCACACGTGTTCCTGTAGTCGTGTTAACTAATAACTAGTAATTTAGTTCTTGCATGTCCACACTGTCCTATATTTTCCAGTGTGTTCCCAGGCTCTTAGGTTTGCACAGTCCTGTAGTTCTCTTTTCCCAGACTCAATTGTTTTAGGACAGAATGAAAGTGCACGTCGGCTTTCTATTAAACACACTGTGTGGTGCAGAAATCAAAGAGCATGTGAACGAGCACCTGCTCGAGGCACACAAAAGCTCCGTCCACAGGCTTATTAATCTCATTTAATTAAAATAAATTCAACTCAAACTATATGAAATAAACATATTAAAGAGCTGCCAGAACAAATCCCTTATTAATATCATGATTTAAAAATAGAATCCAAGCAAACCAAGCTGCAATCTCATGAAAACTAAAAATAATATCGAATTTAAAAAGAATCATCATTAAAAAAAAAAACTGCGAGAGCAGAATTAAGGAAGCCGTCTGGAGGAGAGGAAAAATGTTAATAATGGAATAAAAATGAGCAGCGGAGCTGTGATTCTACATTAGCAGGACAGAAATAGAGCCGAGTTTCTCACACACACACACACACACACACACACACACACACACAGAATGAATAGAGAGAGAGAGCAACAAAGGAAGCAGAGAACAGGTGAGAAGTGGCTGTAGCATCCACTGTGTGTGTGTGTGTGTGTGTGTGTGTGTGTGTGTGTGTGTGTGTGAGATCATGTCATCACATGTTGATAATCTGATGAGTGTGATGCCTGTGTCTGTACAGCTGTGATGGACAAACACTGAGTCAGATCACACTTCATATCCTGCTATCACATCACACTCCACTGATCAGGCTGTTCATCTGACCTATGGAGGGAACACGGTGTGATTTGGGACACGCCCAAAGTGGGCTGGTAATGGAGCTTATGCACACTATATTGTAAAACGATCACAGCTAGCAATGATCTTTGTAGTCAATAGGGTGTGTGATTTGAGATACGTCCACAGTGGCCTGTTTATGAAGTCTATAGAGTGAACAGTGTGTGTGTGTGTGTGTGTGTGTGTGTGTGTGTGTGTGTGTGTGTGTGTGATTTGGGACATAGCCACAGTGATCTGATAATAGATAGTGATGATGTTTATGTGGACATTATTGTGGATAGGGTGTGTGATTTAGGACAATGGCGTGCTTATGTGGCCTACTGTATGTAGTGAACACGATATGTGATTTGGGACACATCCATAGTGGACCGATAATTAAGTTTTTACACACTAAATTGTTCGATGCCAACCCTGGGCCCCGCCTCTGTGGAGTTTGTATGTTCTCCCCGTCTTTGCGTGGGTTTTCTCTGGGTACTCCGGTTTCCTCCCACATTCCAAAGACATGCGTGTTAGGGTTAATTGGTGTTTCCAAAGTGCCCCTTAAAGTGTGAATGTTCCATGTTGGATTGGCGCCCTGTCTAGGGTTGTTCCTGCCTTGCGCCCCATGTTGCCAGCTAGGCACCGGCTCTCCCATGACCCTGACTAGGGTAAGCGGATAAGAAAATGAATGAATGAAGTGTGATTTGGGACACATCCAGAGAGTATGTATTTTGAGGGTGTTTATGTCATCTATAGTGTGAACAGTGTGTGATTTGGGACAAGCCCACAATGGCCTATTTATATGGCCTATGAAATGAATAGGGGATGTGATTTGGATCACGGCCAGAGTGGCCTGTTTATGAAGTCTACAGAATTTAATGGGGCGTGTGATTTGGGACACGTGATTGTTAGTGGTGGTGTTGTGTGTGCTTTGAGATGCAACCACAGTCACCTGAAAATATTTGGCAATGATGTTTCTATGATATCTATAGCATATAAGGTGTGTGATTTGAGACACAGCCACGATGGAATTATAATAGATAATATTGGCTCGTCTATGTAGCCTGTAGGATGAATAGGGCAGATGATTTTGGACACAGCCACAGTGACCTGATAGTGGTTAGTGATAATGTTTTGGGTTTTTTTTTTTTATGATGATGATTTGTCTTTATAGTAAAATGGGTTTGCGATTTAGGACACATCCACAATGACCTGTTTGTGTGTCCTATACAGTGATTATGGTGTGTGATTTGGGACACGACCATAGCGACATGATAATAATGACGATGCTTATGCGGTCTTTAAAGTGAATAGGGTGTGTGATTTGGGACACAGCCATAATGGGCTAGATGATGTTTATATGACCTTTATAGTGCATTGTGTTTGTGATTTGGGACATGTCCCCAGTCTAATACAGGTGAACTGAAAGGTGAGTCCATTCCAGCATTGTTATTCCAGTCTAGGATCATTAAAAGCTAACCTGGACTGAACTCAACACAAACACACACACACACATGGTCCCTGTCATATGAATAGTGGTTTCCATGGTAACGGCACAGCCCTGAATGACTGCTTTGTTGCCGGTGTTGCTGTGCAGTATCCATTTCGTACCTAGAACATGTCCCCGGTCCTCGTGCGGCTCAGTGTTTATATAAGCCTTTCCTTCCTTATAAGGAAAGCCCAAATTTATCTTTCCAGCTTGCAGCAGGCGCTCTCATCAGCCCTTCCCTTCATGCCTGAAGCGTTTCATCTGACTTTAGCCTGAAGAACTAACAGAGCTACAGGTACGAGGAGCAGGCGTCACCTGCGTATGATAAGCAATGGTGCATTGTGGGAGTTCAGAAGGCACATGGACACGTCTTAAATTTCACAGATTAAGTACTTTATATACATAAATTACATAACTGTATAAAGCTATGGAACTTGTCACTACATTAAGGCTGCATCCCCAACCACACACCTCATTCACTACATAGTGTACATAAACACCTACACACACTATTCACTCTATAGTGCTCATAATCCCATCACCACTTCAGATGTGTCCCAAATCACAGCGATCATAATCACCATTGTTAGTCCACTGTGGACCTGTCCCAAACCGCACACCCTATTGGTGGTATAGTGTTCATAAACACAATGACACGTGCGTTTAGAAAGCCTGATCAGCCTCTGTCACGGATGTGTCCCAAATCTCACACCTATAAAGTAGTTTGTGCGCATAAAGACCATCATCAGTCCACTATGGATGTGTTCCAAATCACACACCCTCTATTCACCATATAGTGCACATAATTCCATCCTCGCCCCAACTTGGACCTGTCTCAAAACAAATGTCCACTGGGAATGTTTCCCAAATCACTCATCCTTGTTCACTATGTAGTACAAAAACACCATCGTCAATACACTGTGGGTGTGTCCCAAATCACTCATCCCTTATCAGTATGTAGTGGACAAACACTCATGGTCATAGATGTTTCCCAAATCAAAACAACATACTTATACAGTAATTAGTGCAGATAAACACCATCATCACTTCACTGTGGATGTGTCCCAAATCAAACGCTTTAGCCAAAACGTAGTGTGCATGATCTCTAACCATTATCATTCCTATGTGGATCTGTCCCAAACCACATGCCCTATTGACTACAAAGTTTGCATAAACGTCATCTTTTACCATCATAATACTCTATAGTGCACATAAATGCAACCGTCCCGCCATGGTGGATGTGTCCCCAATCACACACCCTATTCACTTCATAGTGTACAAGTGCAGCATCAGTGATTGTCGTCTACTGTGGACTTGTCCCAAACTACACATCCTATTCACTATATAGTGCATATAAACATCATCATCATCAGGTCACTGTGGACGCGTCTCAAATCATTAATCCCTAATCAGTATACTGTGCAAAAACACTCCATCGTCACTCCATTGTGGTTGTGTCCCAAATCACATACCTATACATTAATTTGTTTACATAAATACCATCATTGCTCTGCTGTGGACATGTCCCAAACTACAGACCCTATTCACTATATAGTGCACTACATAAACATTATCATCAATACACTGTGGACGTGTCCCAAACCAAACACTGTATAGTGCACACAAACCTTATAATCATTCCACTTTGGATGTATCCCAAATCACTCATCCCTAATCAGTATATACTGCATAAACACTCCTTCATCACTCCATCGTGGATGTGTCCCAAATCACATACTTATACGTTAATTTGTTCACATAAACACCATCATCAGTCTGCTTTGGACATGTCCCAAACTACAGACCCTATTCACTACATACTGCACATAAATATCATCATTCATTCACTGTGGATGTGTCCTAAATCAAACACTTTAGCCAATATATAGTATACACAACTCCATCTCTAAATAGCATCAGGCCACTGTGGATGTGTCCCAAACCACATACTTAATTCACTATATAGTCCAAAAAACCATCATCATTATTACATTGCGGAAGTGTTTCAAATCACTCATCCCTAATCTGTAAATAGTGCACAAAAACTACATCATCACTCTGACATGGATGTGTCCCAAACTACAACCGCTTTTCATTGTTTAGAGGACTATAATCACCATCATCATTCCAATGAGGACATGTCCCAAATCCCAGACGATTTTCGCTATGTAGTGCACATATCATCATCATCAGTATCATCAGCAGTCCACTGTGGACATGTCCCAAATCAAACACTTTAGCAATACATAGTGCACAAAAACACCACCGTCAGTCCACTGTGGACTTGTCCCAAATCACTCATTCCTAATGAGGAAACACTCCATCATCACTCTGTCACGGAAGTGTCCCAAACTCCACACCCTATTCACTGCAAAGTGCACTAAATAGCCATCATCATTCCATTGTGGACATGTCTCAAATCACTCATCCCTTTCAATATACAGTGCACAAATCATCACTCCATCATGGATGTGTCCCAAATCACATACCTATAAAGCAGTTAGTGCACATAAACACAACCATCAGTCCGCTGTGGAAGTGTCCCAATCTACAAACCCTATCCACTGTATAGTTTGCATAAACATCACCATCTATACACTGTGGATGTGTCCCAAACCAAATACTCTATGGTGCATAAAAACCTTATAATTAATCCACTCTGGACGTGTCCCAACTAATACGCTTAACCTAAACATAGTGAACAGAAACTTAATCTCTGTCCATCATCATTACACTGTGGATGTGTCCCAAACCAAATACTCTGTAGTGCAGTCCGCTGTGGAAGTGTCCTAATGTACAAACCCTATTCACTGTATAGTGCACTAAATCACCATTGTCAGTCCACTGCGAACATGTCCCAAACCACACACTCTAAAGTGCACAAAGACCTTATCATCAGTCCACTATGAATGAGTCCCAAACTACAAACCCTATTCACTATATAGTGCACATAAACATCATCATGAATACACTGTGGATGTGTCCCAAATCATAAAATTTATTCAATACATAGTGAACACGAACACTGTCTTTAACCATCATCATTACACTGCGGACATGTCCCAAATCACTCACCCGTAATTAATATATAGTGCACTCCATCATCACATATTTACTATATAGTTCATATAATGCCATCAATACTCCATCATGGACGTGTTCCAAATCACACACCCTGTTCACAATCAAGTGTAGGTAAACATCACAATCAGTGCCCTTATGGTGTGCCCCAAATTTAAACATTTTATAAACACTATAAACACTATATTCACTATACTATAACCACTATTGTCAGTGCATTATGGATGTGTCCTAAATCACACATCCCGTTCACTACAAAGTGCACATAAACATCACTATCAATCCAAAAGTCCATTGAATTCTAGGGTTCACACACACACACACACACACACACACACACACACGTTTTAATCTCTAAAGATTTGAACCGAGAAAAGAAATGTTATATAATGACAGCATGAACACAAAAATGTTGATCCTCGAATAAATAAAGTGTTATATAAGGTTCAGCCGAATCTCTGCAGCAGAACCTCCAAGAGAAACCCAATAGCATCTCACACACACACACACACACACACACACACACACACACACACGCGCGGTTTGTCTAACAAAGTGCTAACTTTGACACCAAACAGAACACCATTATGGCGTGAGATCAGTGATATCCTTTAATGTAAACTTTTGACAGTTCAGGGTTCAGGATGATCATCTCTGTAACGTCGCCCCCTCACTCCTGACTCCGGGATCTAAATAAAGCTCCTCCAGCACACACCACCACCCTTACCACTACCTCCATGCTCCTCCGTCTCCTAGCAACAGGCTGATCCTCCCGCATCCCCGCCGCTACGGAGATAAGTCACAACCAGCATCCGACTTTAGGATAATTCATGAACATCCCTTACTGACGCCTCAACAAACAACTTAATCCCACCATCCAGAATTACCAACTGCCTACAGTAACAGATTCCTAAACCATCAGGATCCTGTCTGTCCAGGTTCCCACATTCATAGCCTTCCTCGATTGCATACTCCTATAATTCCGAAAAATCTCGATATTCCTCACACTCCTTTAACGTCCCTGCATATTCCTTTATAAGAAAAATTCATATATTTCCAAAGTCCTATATTCTCACATTCATTTTTTCTCCCATATTCCTATAGCACCAAAATTCCCTGAATTACCACATTCCTTTATTCCCAATTTTCCTATACAAAAACACACCCATGTCCCTTTTATTTCCAAATTTCCTATATTCCCATATTCCTTTATTCTGTTATCTCTATAAACCCACGTTCCCTTTATTCCTGCATTCAAATATATTCAAAAATGTACAGTGGGCGCAAAAAAGTATTTGTTCAGCCACTGAATTGTGCAAGAAAGATGAGAGAGAGGTCTGTAATTTTCATCACAGGTACACTTCAACTATCCAGAGACAAAATGAGGAAAAAAATCCCGGAAATCACATTGTAGGATTTTTAAAAAAAAAAGAATTTGATTGTAAATCAATGGTGGAAACTAAGTATTTGGTCAATAACCAAAGTTAAACTCAATACTTTGTAACATAACCATCTGAGTCCCTCTCTCGGCGTAGTGTGTTACTGATGGTAGCCTTTGTTACTTTGGTCCCAGCTCTCTGCAGGTCCTTCATCAGGTCCCTCCGTGGGTAGTTCTGGGTGATTTGGGGATTTTGCTCACCGTTCTCATATCATTTTTGACCCCACTGGATGAGATCTTGCGTGGAGCCCCAGTATCGAGGTGGATTATCAATGGTCCTTTTGTGTCTTGTCCATTTTCTTACACTTGCTTTGCTCCAACAGCTGATGATTGATTATTCACACCAACCTGCTTGCCTATTGTAGATTTCACTCTTCCCAGCCTGGTGCAGGTCTACACGTTTCTTCCCTGGTGTCCTTCAAAACAGCTCTTTTTGGTCTTGGCCATGGTTGAGTTTGGAGTCTGACTGTTTGAGGCTGTGGACAGGTGTCTTTTATACAGATAACGAGGTCAAACAGGTGCCATTAATACAGGTAACGAGTGGAGGACAGAAGAGCTTCTTAAAGAAGAAGTTACAGGTCTGTGAGAGCCAGAAATCTTGCTTGTTTGTGGGTGACCAAATACTTATTTTCCACTTATTTTACAATTAAATTCTTTAAAAACCCTACAGTGTGATTTCCTGGATTGTTTTCTCATTTTGTCTCTCATAGTTGAAGTGTAGCTATGATGGAAATTACAGACCTCTCTCATCTTTCTATGTAGGAGAACCTGCACAATCAGTGGCTGACTAAATACTTTTTTGCCCCACTGTACTATATTATCATGTTCCCTTATTCTCATATTCCTATTTTCCAAGAAATCCTATATTCCCAAATTCCTATATTCCCAAAATTCCTATATTCTCACATACGTTTATTTAAATACTTCTATAAATCCATGTTCCTTTATTACCATATTCCAATATTCCCAAAATTACTATATTGTCATATTCCTATTTTAATTTATTCCCTAATTTACTATATTCCCTAATTCATTTACTCCCATATTCCAATATTCCCCACATTTCTACATTCTCATATTAATTTATTCCCATACACTTATATTCCAATATTCTTTTGTTCCCATGTTCCTATATTCCCAAAATCCCTATATTCAAACATTCATTTATTCTTTTTCCATATTCCTTTATTACCATATTCCCAAGTTCCTATGTTCTCAGACCACTACATTCCCAGGTCATTTTATTCCCATGTTCTTATATCCCCAAGCTCTTGTATTTTTACATTTCAATAATCCCAAACTCCTCTATTCCCTTTTCCTATATTCCCAGGCTCATGGTATCCCAAGTTTCTACATTCCCAGGCTCTTTCCATGTTCTCAGGACGCTGTATTTTCAGGACTCAGGACACTATATTGCTGAGTTCCTAAGTATCAGGCTTATCCAAAGTTTCCATATTCCCAAGTCCCTATACTCCCAGATTTATTTCCAGGATTCTTTATTCCCAGTTCCTCTCATCCCAGGCTCCTATATTTTTATGTTCCTTTATTCCCGAGAACCTTTTGTTATCCTAGGCATCTCTATATAATTCTAGTCTTGCTTTATGTTCCCATTTCCAAACTATCCTACAATCCCATGCTTTTATATTCCTAGGCTCCTATACTCACAGTACCTTATTTTTATTAGTTCCTGGTTCCTAATTTAACAGCTTCATACACTCCCATGTTCCGAATTCATCGATCCTTTATTCACAGGGTCCTACAGTTATGGCTTTGGCTATGGATATATTTAGTGTTTAAGTTTATATTCCACAGATACTCTATTTAAAGCGATCTGTCGCCATCTAGTGGTAACAGCGGGTACTGAAACAACACTCATGACCAGAGTTGGTTAGTGCCTGAGCTCTGTACAGGAGTCACAGCTGCCTCCCTCAGCTCAGGAAATATGATGCCTTACTGAAGACTCAGCACACAGTCCATCACACACACACACACACACACACACACACACACACACACACACACTCACACACACTCACACACACACACACTGTGGGTGTGTGTGTGTGTGTGTGTGTGTATGAGTCTGAATGCTAGAATAAAGCAGTAAATTCTCTCTGCAATCTTTCCATCAAATAAAATAATGTGAGCTTTTCTTCCTCTCGCCTGCAGAGCCAATAAATGTATTTCAATAATTTAACAGAGAGAGCAGCAACACACACACACACACACACACACACACACACACACACACACACACCATCCCAATCTCATTTCTACTCCTAACATAAAGCTGTCCCAGAAAAAAAGAGGATGAAGGCATGAATGCAAAAAAAGAAAAAAGAAAAAACTAAATTAAACAAAAGGACAGAAAGAAAAAAAACAAAACATGAATAAAAGTACCGAAAAAGAAAAAAAAACACAAGAAAGAAAACAAACTAACGGGGGAAAAAAGCAAATATAAAAGAAAGAAAATGGAAAGAATGCTAGAAGAAATAAAAGAAAACCAAACAACTAAAGCAAGAATGAAAATAAAAAGGAAAAAGGAAAGAGCAACAAAAAATTAAAGACAAAAGCAAATCAAAGAAAAATAAAGCAATAAAGAAATAAATAATGAAAATCAAATAAAGGGAGAAAAATATACCAACCAAATGTAAAAAGAAAAAAACACACAAAAAGGTAAATAAATTAATGACAGAAACAAATGTAAAGAACAGCAAAAGAAAAATGCAAATTTAATAAACAAAAGAAAGAAGGAATATCAAGTAAACAAATGCTACAAGACAAAACAAACAAACAAAAAAACAAAAAAATAAATAAGAAAAGAAACAAGCTAAATTAAAGCAATACATAAATAAACAAAAATAATCAAATGAAATTAAAAGATCAAAACAACTGAAGGAAAAAGAAAAAGGTAGACCAAGGTAATAACAGAAAAATTGGGGGGGGGGGGGGAGAAAAATATGACAGTAAAAAATGTAAATTAATAAAAGAAAGAATGAATGAAGGAAAAAAGAAAAATAAAACAAATGAAAAAATAAAGGGAAAGAAAGAAAACCAAACAAGAAAAAATAAGTATATAATAAATAAATACAAAAAGAAAGAAAGGAAGAAAGAATAAAAGAAAGAAAGAAAAAACAAAGAAAATAGAAAAAATTAAAGAAGGAATTGAAACAAATACAGGAAGCATGAAAAAAACAAAAGGAAAGAAAGAACAACAAAAATAAAATCAAAACAGAGAAAAGTAAAGCAAAGAGGAAGAAAGTAAAGCAAACACATGGCAAAAGACAAAACAAAGAAATCAAAAGGAAATAAATAAGAAAACAAAAAAGCAATATGACAGCAATACAGTACAGAAAATAAAAAGTCAAAATCAAATTGAGGAGAAAAAAATCAACCAAACAACTGAAATAAAGCAGGCAAAATGAATCGATAATTAATAACAGAAATAGAAATATAACAAAAAAAGGAATACAAAAGAAAGAAAGAAAGAAAGAAGGGACAAGAATATGGAAAATGATACATACATTAAGGAACTAAAGGGAGATTTGTTTCTAGTTGGAGAACTCACTCTATCCCAACAATAACTTGTGAATAAAAAACACAGGAAATGGGGAGTGTTTAGGATTTACAGCAGTGACTTCATACTGGAGTCACGTGACCTTCAAACTGGTTAAAAAAGCAGTCTGAACTAAAGTCGGATTATATTTTATTTTATTCTAAAGTAAAAAAACAAACAGTTAAAAGCGCTAAGGCTAATGCTACACTAGAGGGCGCCGCGCATCTGAGTAACACAACAGGACTCCGTATTTTTGTACGTCGTGTTACACACACACACACACACACACACACACACACACACACACACACACACACACACACACACAGAGAGATCTTTTCATGAGGGAATAAAAGCAGTGGCCTTCATCCTCCCATCTGTGAATCTACTAAATAAAAACAGCGTTTAAAGCTCGCACAGCGTCCCGATAGCTCAGTGAGCTCTGAAACAGCTTCCAGAACGTTCCGTCCAAATCCAAACGGTAAAGCCAAAGCTTTCTACGCGTATCAAAACTAAAAACACAAAAACACACGTTATGTTACAAAGAAGAGAGCAAAAGAGACGGAAAACCGTTAAACATTGATCCACTGAATCAAATGAGTCACTAAACAGAACAGAGCAGAACAACGATTCACTGGTTCAAACTCCGATTCGCTCCGTCAGAGAGATACTAATCTCAGTCAGGAGTGAACCATTCACTGATTTCATTTCTTAATAGAGGAGTACCAGAATAAATGCTGTTAAACATTGTTTTTAAACATTTCAATCATTTTCTCACACAGTTGTTGATAAACTGGAGATCCTCTCATCATCTTTACTCAGAGACTCAGCCTTGTGTGGATACTGCTTCTTTATTAGCCTTTCATTATTTAGTTTTTTATGTCATTACTTGCCCTTAACTGCCACCATAAGAATTCTTTTGAGTGTGTTGTAGATAATAATAGAAAGATTAAAGAATAGAAAGTAAAGAAAACAAAAGAAACACACAAAGAAGAATGAATAATGCAAATTAATCAAATTAAAAAAAGGAAGAAAGACAAACATAAAACAAATGAAAGTAAAGAAAAGAACAAGAAAAGCAAGCAGGGACAAATAAGTATACAAGAAAGAAATGCAAAAAGTAAGAAAGCCTTTTTGGAATGTGCTGCAGATAATATCAGAAAAATTTAAAGAAGCTAAAGATAGCAAAATAAATCCACAAAAAGCAAGAAAACTCTTTTTTGGAATGTGCGAGAATGTACATTTATTAACAAATGAAATGAAGTAAATGAAATAAGAGTCGATGGTTCACTGCCCGTGATAAATCTGCACAGCGCCTGATCAAACGGCTGCAGCAGCTCCGGATGGACGGAGTCCTCTCAGATCTTTATTCCCTCTGGTACAGACAGACGTCTGATGAATGAAACGTCTTTTCAATACGACACCATCAATGATTCAGCTTCAGCAGGCTCATATTAAACGAGCTGCAGCCTAAACCACTCCCATTTATTCACCCATAAAGAAAACAGAGCTGCTTACAGGGCTCACACTCACACCCCTCCCGAAATTAGATGAAAATGAAACTCTGTCACTCTGGATTCAATCATCAGTCCTGTACGCTCTGTTCCCATCGACCCACAGCAAAGAGCAACGAGTTATCATTAGGATAGTTAAATTACCTCATATATGATCAAACCATTCACTGATTCAAACACTGACTCACTGAAAGAGAAAGTAATCAATCTCAGTCACATACAAACCATTCACTGATTTAAAAAAAAACAGGCTGTTGAATGAGAGAGGAGTCAATCTCAGTTACGGATAAATGATTCTCTCATTTAAAGAGGAGTGAATCTGAGTCATGACCATATGATTCACTGATTCAAACACTGACACACTGAATGAGAGAAGAATCAATCTCAGCCTTGACCAAACCATTCACTGATTCAAACCCTGATTCACTGAATGAGAGAGCATTCAAACGATTCACTGTTTCAAACTCTAACTCACTGAATGAAGAGCATTCTAACGATTCACTGATTCAAACTCTGACTCACTGAAGAGAAATAAGTCAATCTCAGTCACATTAAAACGATTCACTGATACAAATTATTGTTCACTGAAAGAGAGGAGTCAATCTTAGCCATGACCAAACGATTCACTGATTCAAACACTGAAGAGAGAACATTCAAATGATTCACTGATTCAAAAACCAGCCTGTTGAATGAGAGAGGAGTCAATCTAAATCACATTCAGATGATTCACTGATTCAAAAACCTTAAACCTTGAACCTTGGATTGAGCATCAATCATCACCAAATTGATTCATTGATTCATCATTGATCCACTAAACTAGAGAAGTAAATTTAGTCATGACCAAACAATTCACTGACTTATTGAATGACAGAGGAGTGTTTATTATTCAAACTCTGATCTGGTAAAAGAGAGAAAATGGAATTTAGTTTATGAACAGTCGATTCACTGATTCAAACACTGGTCCATTGAAATAAATTGACTGAAATTCTGTCATGACTCAGACTCGCGCCTCTGTCCCTCTACAGGTTAGATTTGAATCAGCGAATTGTTTGCTTTTGACAGAGATTCAGACCTCTGAATTACAGTGAGTCAGTTTTTGAATCAGCGAATCATTTGGTTATGACTCACATTCAGACAATCAGCTAAACCATTAATGTGACAGCCTCTGAAGACTTTAAACAGTCTTTAATAAGTTCAAACAATTATAGAGCCTCTAACCTCAAAACCATTCAGTCGCTAATTAATTAAAAAACACTCTCAAGAGTTCAGAAATCAATCAGGACACATCTGAAGTAACGACTTCTACCTCGGCGTTCAGAACCCAGACGCAGCTTGTCTGAAAAGATCGAATCAATCTGTTAATTAATCGAAAAAGAGCTCAGTAAGAAACCACAAGGTCTCAAAACACAGCCAGTAAGTCAGGTGGGGTTAGGGTTCTGCTCAGGGATCCAACAGGGGCAAAGGTGGGATTTGATCCCGGGACCTTCTGGTCCACACAGCTGGACAGTCAGGAATTCAGAGGTCAGGTAGACAGCACTGCACGGGCATTAAATGTCAAAGTGATAATAATTAGAGTAGTGAGAATTCCTGCATCATGAGGAGTGTTCACTCTCTCCTGGCTCGTTCCTCACTCAGTTTTTGGGATGGTCTCAAATGATTCACACTTCTTCAGTTCCACAGAGGCTCTGTTACATGTGAGGACACGCAGATCCGTCCAAAATATCCACGCCGTGTCCTGACGGAACCGAGGCGGCGCTCGGGGGCACGCCAAAATCCTCAGCTCTAATAAATGGCTTTGGTTTGGACTGCAAACAAAGAGGCAACGTTTTGGGCAGGAAATTAATTTTAAAACCTCCAGATTTGGGTCGTCTTGAGATTTTTTTCATAAGAGAACGTCGTGTAAATGTGACCGTTATCGAGTCGTCTCATTATCAGGTCCCGGAGAACAATAGAACAATACAAACAGTGAATCATTTTGGTACCTTCTCTCTGACTGGATGAGTCAGCGAATGAATGAGTCAGTGAATAATTCTGTCATGACTCAGACTCGTTTCTCTGTCTCTGTACAGGTTAGATTTGAATCAGTGAATCGTTTGGTTATGACAGAGATTCAGACCTTTGAATTACAGTGAGTCAGTATTTGAATCAGTGAATCATTGGGTTATGACTCACACTCAGATCTTTCAAAAACAGAGAGTCAGTATTGGAATCAGTGAATTGTTTAGTTATTATTGAGATTCAGACATCTGAATTACAGTGAGTCAGTGTTTGAATCAGTAAATCATTTGGCCATGACTCACACTCAGATCTTTCAAAAACAGTGAGTCAATATTGGATTCAGTGAATCATTTATTTATTACTGAGATTCAGACCTCTGAAGTGCAGTGAGTCAGTGTTTGAATCAGTGAATCGTTTGATTATGACTCACAGTCAGATCTTTCAAAAACAGTGAGTCGGTATTGGAATCAGTGAATCATTTGTATATGGCTGAGATTCAGACCTCTCAAATGACACAGTGTTTGAATCAGTGAGCCATTTAGTTGTGACAGAGATCTAATCCTCTGAATCCTCATCCTCTGTTGAGGCTGTCTGATTGGTGTTTAAACTTATTACAGACTATATGATCAGTGTTTAAAGTCTGTATAGGCTTTCTGATTGGAGTTTGACTTATCACAGACTTTCTGATGGGTGTTTATAGTTTTTAGAGACTTTCTGATTATTGTTTTAAATTATTAAAGTCTATATGATCAGTGTTTAAAATCTTTAGAGGCTTTAACTTATTACAGACTGGTGTTTAAAATATTTATAGGTTCTCAGATCAGTGCTTTAACTTAATATAGTTTTTGAGGGTTTTTGGTTGGTGTTTAACTTACTAAAGACAGTCTATTGGAGGTTTATAGTCTTTATAGGGTTGTGATTGATGTTTTAACTTACTTAAGACTGCCTGGTGGGTGTTTAGAGTTTTTATAAGCTTTCTCAGGTGGTGTAACAATAACGATTGTCTGATGAGGTTGGTGTCTAACTTGGATGTTAATAGTCTCTATTGGCTTTCTGATTGGTGTTCCAAGTCATTAAAGATGGTCTGATGTTTTTTAAAGGTTTGTGAGATCTGATTACTGATTGATGTCTGGTCTTTAAAGACTAACTTCGTGCGTCAGAGTCTGAGGAGAGGAAGAATGTTTTATTCTGCGTCTCAGTGATTATTTAGTGCAAGTACGAAGGTCAAATCAGACCTCACTCATCTTGCTATGCGAGGCTTGATCTTCTTTGGTTGCTAAGCTCTGAGGCCTGGTTTTGCCTCATTACCCCGCTGCAGTATGAATCGTTCATCCGGTACTGTCACAGCATTCTGAGTCTTGGTCCTTCCGAGGTTTCTTCCCTAAGGGAGTTTTCCCAGCCGCAGGCTTTCTTAATTAAACCTGTGGATCTAGCTTTAAAATGGATGCTCTTTTTTAAAACGTGCTGTATCATTAAATCTGAAGCCACTCTATGTTTGGATCTTTATTTACGTCGACAGAACCTGAGCAGATCCCCCACCACCACCACTACCCCCCACCCCGGAGGATCTGCATCTCTGAAGCTGCCGGTTTAATTAGAAGAGGGAACACAAAGACTCCCCGATCTGATCCTTCTGCAGTTTGTCATCCGTTGCGATTTCGGAGCAATCAGGGGATGCGGTTTCCGTGGCAACGGTGATGACCCGGACCGCTTTGAGGATAACGAGGCCGAGAGAGGACGATAACGCTGAGACAGGACCATCGTTAGCGCGTCCGACCTCGGCGAGAGAGAAAAAAAACGGTTACGCACACGAGGGCTCGCGACCACAATCACGCCGACGCACTACTTATGATTCCGCTGTTAATAGGCTGCTGTATGGAACGCTATCACCTCTGCTCCCATTCCAACTCCAAAAGACTCCCCCTCACACACACACACTCACACACACACACACACACACACACACACACACACAGGTTAGCCTTTGTTACAAAGCTGGTCATTAAGACCGATGCGACCCGAGCTCACGGTTTCTCAGTGTAACATCACCAGGTCACACGTGGCATTCTTAAGTGTTTCTTAACCTTACCAAAGAATCACACTCATCTTAGGCTGAACGAGTCGACGAGGTAAACATCAGTTACTAGAAAGAAGGACAACATTATTTTTTTCTGTTCTCTATTTTTTCCACCATCACCTCTACTTATTGTTTGCTAAATTGTTTTGAATGCTTGGTTTGATGGTTGTTGTTGTTTTTTTGAGTGTGTGTGAGAAGATTAAATTAAATAACAGATATAACAACAAATTCAACAGGTCAAAATTCTCAAGCCGTGTAGCCTATTATAAGCTGTAAAATGTGACATAGCCTAGGTAGGAAAACAACAAAGATTTTCTTAAGATAATATTTGAGAACTTTCAAACTTCTTGGTGTCCGTCTTGAGAATCATCACTAGATTTTTTCTTTAAAAGCCTTTTAAGTGTTTTAAGAAAATCTTCTTAAAGGTGTGTTTTTTCTTAACTTCATTCTTAAGAAAAAGTGACGAAAAAGTGTTGTTCTTAAGAATTTTTTTTCTTCTTAAGAACAATTCTTAGAACACGTGGTGTTATTTAAACCACGAAGCTGTAAAATGAAACCTAAGAAAACAACAAGGATTTTCTTAAGATAATATTTCAGAACAGAAGTTTGGTTTTTTTGTTTCCTGAGAATTACATTTCAGAACATTCTTAAGAAAGATTTCGTGAATCTGACCCATAATGCTTGGAATTGTCCTTTAAAAAGAGTTAGGAACAATATAAGATAGTTCTTAAAATGTTATTTGAAGAATACATTTTTTCTCTTAAGAATGAAGTTAAGAAGAAACACACATTTAGATTTATGAAGACACTTTTTTGAATCCAAACTCTGGTCCCTGCAGTGGAGGGTCAGGGCATTACACGAGCCATTTAAATAATTAAGGGGAAGCATTATAGGTAAATACACTACTCTGCTTGAGGGTAAACATACACACACACACACACATACACACACACACACACACACACACACTGGTGAAGGGTCATTTCTTTAGAAATGAGGTTTTATTCCAGGATGGAAAGGCGACAGATGATGGAGATAAATGTGTTTATGTTTTTCTGTGGATGAAGAACAGAATCAAACTGCTGAGGGGTCAAAAACACTCTCGCCCACGCACACACACACATCACACACACACACACCACCCAACACAACACTGTGTTGCATCAGAGGTGAATGAGGTGTGTATGACCTCTGGCCGCGCTGAGAGGCTGTCATGACTAATAAAACTCCGGCTGTTAGCGCTGACAGTGACTACACACGCTGTGCTTTCAATAATTAATATCCCTACACACACACACACACACACACACACACCAACACCACACCCCACACTACCTGCTTGCTGAAGCTGTCTCTTCCTAACTAAGAGTAAAATCGATAAATGACCTATGTCTCTGAGCGCGTTCGTTAGAGTGAAATGTAATATGCGGTGATTAACCTCAGCTTCTTATTTACACTGCGCATCCATCTCTTTTCATGTATCGCATAGAGGAGCACTTTGTAAGTTCTATATCAATTACAGACGTCAGAATCCATCTGTTTCCATCTGTTTACTCAAAAACCAACGATGATGAAAGGAAAGACCTGCCTGTAGGCTCAGAACAGGGTTTCTTGGTTGAGACTACAGATCTGGAGTATGTCAACAAACCTTTCTCTGGCTGCTCTGAAAAGTTCTAGTAATCAAGGGGAGTAAGGCCTTACAACGATAAGACACTAGTATGTTACCGGCATATTTTCACAACGAGAACATACTGACGGCGCCATCGAGCGCTGCGTAAAATGTTTTAAAATCAGAGCCGTTGCTAATTTAATCAGCTGACCAATCATAGAGCTCGATCAGCCGTAGCAAACTAGCTCATATATAAGAGGCTTTCTAGGACGGCAACAGGCTGCTCTAAAAACATGATGGATATGAAGGTATTATCTGTGGATATAGAACTGAAAGGCTGGTGAGAATGATGGGATAAATCTCAGCTAGGACTGGATGGATTTTGTTTGTTTTTTTTACGTTCACAATTATATATATATATATATATATATATATATATATATATATATATATATATATATATAAGATAAGATATATATAAAATAAAACAGAAGAACATAGGAAGGGTTGTTATGTGCTGTTATGTGCTGGAATTAAATATTTACACTGCAGCAGTCAGTCTTCAATCAGAATGAAAAACGTCAATAAAAGCCTCAAGCAGCTACTATCTCAGAAATAAATAGAATACCACAGCTGGCTTATTAATAAATAAATAAAATTAAAGAAAGAAAAATATTCTACACACAATCTACAAGTACATTATGAGGTAAACATCTTGCATACGAACACCAGGGCAGAACAACGAACTATATAATATAAAAGTGCTAAAGAAACATCTGGAAACTAGAGAATACTGGAACTTGAAACATCTGGAAACTGGAGAACACAGGAATTAGAAACATCTGGAGACTATAAAATACAGGAACTAGAAAAATCTGGAAACTAGAGAATGGTGGTATTGATTATTGTTCTGGCCCAGTAGGCCTAGCGTTAGCCCTGTCTCGCAAAGGAGAATGACCGCAAAATGGGCAAACTGCCCGATGGACATGCCGTGACGGGGATCAAACTAAATGCACTACGGAGCATTACTAAGAGCGCAGAAACCGAGCTCGAGTCTGGTGCGACACCTACCAAGCTTAGTCGGTCAAATGGTGCGACACCTACCAAGCTCAGTCAGTCGAATGGTGTGACACCTATCAAGCTCAGTCGGTTGAATGGTGTGACACTTACCAAGCTCAGCGACGCTCTTAAATATCTGAGGTGGCAGGTGTTGCATCTTACCGACGTGCATGTGCGCTGTCAGGATCATAGTGATGTCAACTTAACCGACGCTGTCCCGTAGCGTCAGTTAGAAGATAGGACCCTAACAACTGGAACTAGAAACATCTGGAATTTAGATGATATGGGGTCTCTGTTATTCTTGGAGTATAAGGTAACTCTGGGATTAGGGAATGTGGGAAATAAGCAACAGCTGGATCCTAATTATTGAGAGAAACCACTGACTATGACTTGGCTCTGATTTAGATGTCATTATATCATGATGTGTTTGGGGAGCTAAAAACATGGGGCCTGTCTGGGCTCTGTTGCACAAGAAGCAAAGAACAAAAATCCTCATTCCATTCAGAGCAGCTCCGACTCACTTATTAAATAAAAGCTTGGATAAAATATTCACAAGCTCACGTTCTGTTAGCCCTCTGGCCATGTGTGTGTGTGTGTGTGTGTGTGTGTGTGTGTGTGTGCGCGCGCGTGTGTGTGTGTGCGTGTGTGTGTGCGTGTTTGTGTGCGTGTTTGTGTGTTTGTGCGCGTGTGTGTGTGTGTGCGTGTGTGTGTGTGTGTTTGTGCGCGCGCGTGTGTGTGTGTGTGTGTGTGTGTGAGAGAGAGAGAGAGAGAGAGAGAGAGAGAGCAGATGGAGCCTGTAAGTGTCAGAAACAGGAAATCGATTTAGTGATTACTGTTATTATCAGATAATGAAGAGCTCTGTGATTGGACGGAGGGATGTGATCCAAACATCCACGTGATTTTCATCACAAATAACCTTCATCATCCTCCAAAGCCCTGATCTAACATCAGCACTAAGGAAGTCTATGAGCTGCTGCATTCAGTCTGATTTTACTCCACTCTTAGCATTCTCAGTCCTACCATCTCAAAGACCTGGCATCCAGCCCAGTCTTATCACCCTGAGACGCCCAGACTCCATAAGCTGGCATCCTGAGTACCATATGCTCTTACCTCTGCTATCTGAATCCAGCACTCTGTTATATGTGCCACCCAGGGATAGCTACTAGATTCTAATCCTGCTCGATCTACATCTCCAAACCCTACCTGAGCCCCATAAACCCTGACTTCTGCCACGCTGAGCCCTATTACCACTGAATCTTGCAACTCTGACCCTTATTATCACAAGTCCTGCCACCCTGAGCCTTATTACCACCAAGTCCTGTCACTCTGAGTCCTATCACCATCAAGTCCTGTCACCAAGGGTCCTATTACCACCGAGTCCTGCCACCCTGAGCCCAATGAACCCAAAGTTCTGCCATGCTGAACCCCATAAACCCAGACTCCTGCCATCCTGAGCCCCATGAGCATCAATGCTTGCCATCCTGAGCCCCATAAACCTCAACCTCTGCTATCTTGAGCCCCATAAATCCAACTTCTGCCACTCTGAGCCCTATTACCACTGAGTCCTGACACTGTGTGCCCTATTACCACCAAATCTTGCCATTCTGAGCGCTATTAACACTGAATCCTGCCACTCTGAGCCCTATTATCGTCGAGTCCTGTCACTCTGAGAGCTATTACCACGAGTCCTGCCATCCTGAGCCCTATCACCACCAAGTCCTGTCACCCTGAGCCCTATTATCATGACTCCTGCCACCCTGAGCCCTATCATCACCAAGTCCTGCCACCCTGAGCCCTATTACTACCGAATCCTGCCACCCTGAGCCCCAAAAACCCCAACTTCTGCTGTCCTGGTCCCAATAAACCCTGACTCCTGCCATCCTGAGCCACATAAACCCAGACTCCTGCCATTCTGAGCCCCATAAACCTCGACTCCTGCCATCCTGAGCCCCATAAACCTTGACTCCTGTCATTCTGAGCAACATAAACCTCGACTCCTGCCATCCTGAGCCCCATAAACCTTGACTCCTGTCATTCTGAGCCCCATAAACCTCGACTCCTGCCATCTTGAGCCCCATAAACCTTGACTCCTGTCATTCTGAGCCCCATAAACCTCGACTCCTGTCATCCTGAGCCCCATAAACCTTGTCTCCTGTCATTCTGAGGCCCATAAACTTCGACTCCTGCCATCATGAACCCCATAACCCTGACTCCTGCTATCTTGAGCCCCATAAACCCAACTCCTGCCACCCTGAGCCCTAATACTACTGGGTCCTGCCACCCTGAGCCCTATTGCCACTGAATCTTGCCACTCTGAGCTCTATTACCACCAAATCCTGCCACTCTGAGCCCTATTTCCAGCAAGTTCTGCTGAGCTGAGCTGAGTAAACTCTAACTAATGCCACCCTGACACTCAATCCATATCCACCCACAGTTTCCGCCTCGCTCTGCTCTGACTGGATGCTGAATATGAATTCTGATTCCACAGAGCTTTAAATCATCATCTTCTGTCGATCTGGGGATTCCTTGGCTCTGAGGTTTAAAAATAACTCCTGAAGAAGAGGGCGTCGTGGATCGGCTCTGCTTCGGTTTTACTGCTTCCTCACACTGTTCCTCCCTAATAGGTCAATTTTAATTACTCATGGCTTAAAGTTAAAGCTGCTATAAGGCAATGTGTGTGTGTGTGTGTGTGTGTGTGTGTGTGTGTGTGTGTGTGTGTGTGTGTGTGTGTGCACTCACTCCCACTCTTTTCGGCGTGCCTGAGGTGTGCTCTGCATCTTGTGAGCCTGATGCGCTTTAACGATGTCCTTCTGCTCGATCAGTCCTCCTCTCCTCCGGTTAAACAGACCAGGGCTGACCGCCCCGTCTCCCAGCGCCCCATCGTGGGGCGTGCACAGGGCATCAAAGCTGGCACTGTGTGGCAGCAGGGGGTCCAGGAGCGCCCCCCGGTGCTTGTGCCAACTCTCCGTCTCCTGGAACAGAGCTGGCACTGCCAGGGAGTCGCCGACTTCCAGCATGGCGCCAGTCTCTCAGCATCACTCTGCACGTGGATTATAAAGAGGAAACAGGATTTTAATTGGATGTATAAAAGTCATATATAAGATAAATAATGACCATTTTTCTAAAAACCCACCACAGTCGCATTGGGTCTGAGAGGCTGAACATCGCTCAGCATTCAGCACGGTGCCAGTCTG
This sequence comes from Ancistrus triradiatus, assembly GCA_025084515.1. Taxonomy (NCBI): domain Eukaryota; kingdom Metazoa; phylum Chordata; class Actinopteri; order Siluriformes; family Loricariidae; genus Ancistrus; species Ancistrus triradiatus. The sequence continues at coordinate 81,549 of JAJAGP010001628.1, read as the reverse complement.
ACCGAGTCCTGCTGAGAAACAGCCAGATTTACGTTCTGTCAATGCCAACTTATGCAGAAAACCCCAGACCTTAATTACGCAGTGTTAAAGATAAACTTACAAATAAAACATAAACTAAAATGAAATAGGACAAATCTGTGCACCAAAGACAAGAGGTAGCGAATGATCTGTGAATGAATGATCTGTTCAGATATGCAGCCTGTGTGTAAGAGCTTGTTTGATCCTGAATTTCACAGAATTGCACAGTAGATGATGTGATCATCCAGCAGAGCTACAGCATGTGGGTAATAAAAACCAAACAACAAGACAAATAAAGATTGAACTCAAAGATCAAACTCAAAGATCAAAGAACATAACAAAAAAAAACTAAAACAAATATTAAACCAAGAATTATTCTTCACTTTAGAATCACTTTGAATCTTTCAAACTTAGTTTCACTGGCTCTTTCAAAGCTAATCTCTTCTCAAAATGTGTTGACGCATGCTCAGTAATCCAGGTAAGAAAATCCCAGAAGTTGAATCTGATCATCTGGACATAAGGTTTTGTCGGAGAAACGTTTCGTCACTCATCTAAGTTACTTCTTCAGTCTCCAGAAGACTTCTTCAGACTGATGAAGTCACTTAGATGAGTGACGAAATGTTTCTCAGACAAAACCTTATGTCCAGATGATCAGATTCAACTTCTGGCATAATCTCTTCTGAAATTTGTCTCTATTTTTTCTCAGAACTCATTTCTTTTCAAACTTGTTTCTTTTCTCTTTGAGAATTTTTGTTTATCTTTTAGGTGTCCTTTCCTCTCAAACTTTCTGCTTCTCTTTCTTTTCTCTTTTAAAACTTTTCTTTTCAATCTTATTTTGTCTCTTTCAGAACTTGTTTCTTCTCAAACTCATTTCTTTTCTCTTTTTCAACTTTTTTCTTTTAGAACTTGTTTCTTTTCTGTTTTAGATCTCATTTCTTTTCTCTTTCAGAAGTTGTTTCTTTTTTATTTTCAAACTTGTTTATTGTCTTTTAGAAATTGTTTTTTTCTTTTAAACTCATTTATTTTCTCTTTTAAAACTAGTTTCTTCTCTCTCTTAGACCTTGGTTCTTTTCAAACTTGTTTCTTTTCTCCTTCAGAACTCGTTTCTACTCAAACTCATTTCTTTTCTGTTTTAGAACTGTTTTTTTTTCTTTTAGAACTTGTTTCTTTTCTTTTTTAGGACTTTTTTCCTCATACTTGTTTTTATTATCTTTTAGAACTGGTTTAACTTCTCTTTCAGAACTTGTTTCTTTTTTCTTTTCAAACTTGTTTCTTTTCTATTTTAGATCTCATTTCTTTTCAAACTCATTTCTTTTCTCTTTAGAACTCATTAGGCTAATGTGTAACACCCTACATTAGAGCATAAAACAAAGCTAGACACCAAACGGTTTCAGGAAGACAAAGCCGTGAGCGGATCCTGAAGTGTGTGTACAGAGCGTGAAGATGGATGTGATGGAGCATAAATTAAAACCAGCAGGCAAGGAAAACAAATTGAGTGAGAGTGGGCGTTAATCAGAGGACTCGAGCGCTCACACCTGAGGTCTGGGAAGCAGGTACTTCAGTGTGTGTGTGTGTGTGTGTGTGTGTGTGTGTGTGTGTGTGTGTGTGTGTTATAAAAGTCTCTGGTACATCCAGAGCTAAACAAAAGAACAAACACTAATTGATGAGTATTCTGCAAGTGAAAAAATTTTAATAGAAACCATTAGCTGCTGAAAGAGGCTGTAACTCCTTCCTGTGGCTATATATGGACTGACAGGGTGCACAAACTTTTGGTTCGTTAATTTTTGTACGTTAATTAAATAGGAGTAGCATTAGCAGGAGTGTTAGCAGGAGTGTGTCATACCTAAAGTCCTTCAGGATGAAGAATGAGAGCTGAATCTCACTCACACTAACAATGGAGCTGAGTAACTGTGTGTGTGTGTGCGTGCGTGCGTGCGTGCGTGCGTGTGTGTGTGTCACACTTTTCAAAAACGTTCAACGCCTTTATTGGATGGCTGACACACACCTGATCACCCCCCCACCCCACCCCCACACACACACACACACACGCACACATCTGCTCCTCTATTAACCCTGAGATCAGGTCGCCCCCGACTTCCTGCCTCCCACCCTCATTTCCTCTCAAATTAAAGTCGATGAGTCGCGTCTCAGATGGTTTCAAACCGTACGATTTATTTTCCGTCCAAAATGTAGACGTGACTCAAACGCTCGGCTCGTTCATCTTTCTGCTTCCAGCAGCCAATCTACCTACCGGGATCTACACGGCGGGATCGAAAGTATGCAGACAGCCCTTCTAATTAGCAACCTGCTGTTTGAGTCACACAGACAGAAGCAGTGGAACGGGTCGTACCGAACCCCTGTGACTCTCAGAATCACATACTCACAGGGTTCTTTTAGGCCAACTTTTTTCTTTTTTTTTCGATATTAGAACTTGACTGTTCTCTATTAGTACTTGATTTTTTTCTTTTCTAAATTGTTGTTTTTGTCTTCCAGAACAAATTTCTTTTCTCTCTTAGGCCTCGTTTCTTTTCAAGCTTCTTTATTTTTTCTGTTAGACCTCATTTCTTTTCTGGGATCTATATGACAGGGCCAAAAGTATGAAGACGGCCTTCTAATTAGCGATCTGGTGTTTGAGTCACACAAACAGAAGCACTATCACACACTCATAGGTTCTTTTAGGCCACAATGTCTTTTCAGACATGTTTCTTTTCTGCTTAAGATCTCGTTTCTTTTCTCTTTTAGAGCTTGTCTCTCCTTTCTTTTTCTAACTTGTTTCTTTTTTTTCTATATTAGAACTTGGTTCTTCTCAAACTAATTTATTGTCTCTATTAGTACCTGACTTTTTTTCTTTTCTAACTTGTTTCTTTTTTCTATTAGACATAATTTCTTTACTGGGATCTATATGACAGGGCCGAAAGTATGCAGACCGCCCTTCTAATTACTCTGCTGTTTGAGTCACGCTCTCTGTGTGAACAAACTGAAGCAGCTGACATTCATTATTGCACATTCACAGGGTTCTGCCCTCTGTTCTCCTAAACAAAGCCCATAAATAAACAGTTTGCCTCACAGTCATGTTCCGAAATCTAGTGGCAAAATGGGAGTGGTGCCACAGCATAGTTTCAAATTTATGGAATGGGGAAGAAAGGCAATTTAAGTGACTTTAGACATTGCAGGGTTGTTGGTCTGTGTATTTCAGAAGCTGCTAATGTACTGGGATTTTGTCTTAAACCCCACATTGTATTGTTGCTGACAATGTGCACTCCTTCATAAGCACAATGTACCACAGATTTATTTTCGACGTCCAGAAACTTATGGCTCTTAAGTGTATCTGTATTATTTACCTGAATCAATACCATATTCCTATTATTATCATGGCAAAATATATTGTCATATTGTGGAAACTGAAGGAGTCAGAAGCAATTCAAAAAAAGAAGCCTATTCGGTGCTACAGGAAACGTTTGCTGTGATTTCCCTAAAAACCTAAATCTTGACTGACACTTTTTCAGACGCGTTCACCGTTCTACATTAGGCTAATGAGCGATGCTTCGGTCCCTCCTGCATTTGGGATCCACGCTGTTCGCCGCAGATGTTATTACAATCAGAAACGATAGCGTTCAATTCCACACCAACCCTTTCTAAATGATCCATTTACACCCCGGCGTGTCTGTTACCCATTTGGCTCTCTGTAATATAATAGCATGCGAGTCGAGTCAGGGTCCAGCAGCTTCTGCTCTGATGCTTTGTTTCAGAAACGCTGATAGCTGTTACAGCAGCTCATTAGCTCAGCCTGCGGGAAATCTCTGCTTTTCCTGATCGACTTTGTTTCCTTTTTTGTTCGTTTCTAATGAGCTTCCGATCAGGACAGGATGGAATTTGGAAAAATGAATGGAAGTCCCTGGGAAAGAAGTCTCAGTGTACTTTTCTGCATTAATGCTGCATCACAGAAGTGGAAATGACCTTTACCACGGGCCCTGGCCCGACCCCATACCAAGACAGAGCCTGGCTCTTGGACTTCTTCTTCATAACAGTCTGGATGCTCCTTTTTTGTATTTGGTCCGGAGCACACGGGAACATCCATTTCTTCCTTCCTTCCTTCCTTTCTTTCTTTCTTCCTTCCTAACTCATTTACTTTTTTATTTTTCCTCTCTTTATTTCTTTTTCTTTCTTTGTTTATAATTTATTTATTTATTACTCAATTTATACATCTCTTTGTTTATTTATTGTTTGTTTGTTTCTTACTGTCTTTCATTGTTTTTGATAACTCATTTACTTACTACTCAATTTCTGCCTTTCTACCTCCCTTCTGTTACTGTTCGTCTAGGGGACTGAGTAAATGGGGGGTTTTAAGACCCAAGTGCAGTGAGTTCTTGATGGAAATAATGAGCCCAAATGGGCAAACATAAATACATAAATATGTATAGGTGTGTGTGGGGAAAGAACACACACACAAAATAAAAAGGTAAAATAAAGCTTCATTTGGGAGGCTGGCAGCTGGGTTTTGAACCCTGATCACTGGCGTCAGGATCAAGCACTTTACTAGAATGTGGGAGAAAAATGGCTTATAACGACAAAAGCAAGAGCCGCACTGGGAGGTAAATGATAAGAAAGGGGAACAGCACGGAGATGGCGCATGAAAACAAGGGGAAACTGAAAAGTCACTAACGGCACTTTAAAGCACTGTGATAAGCATAGGGGGGAAATGAAAGCACTCAGCCTCCTTTTTTCTTTCTTACTTTTTTCTTATTTGATAACTCATTGTTTTATTAGTCCATTTCTTTCTTTGTTCTTTCCTTCTTTTTTTTTCTTTTTTTCCAAAAAAGATCAGAGCCCAGAGAAGTCGACGCCGCTTCTGGACATGGTTATAACATAAGGCTTCTTTTTAGCACAGTAACGTTTTAAGTGGTATTTGTGAATGTAACTCTGTATTGTAGAGCTTGATAAAGGTTTGATAAAGGAATCCCTTGTCCATGTGGTTCAATCAGCTATTGATGAATGACGGTTCTTGAAGCAGTGCCATCTGAGGGAATGGAGATCACCCCTCTTCAGTTTAGGCTTGTGCCCTTACCCTTAATTTTCTCACACATTTATTGATAAACTGGAGATCCTCTGATCAAATTTACTCCTCAAAGACTCAGCTGTTTCATCAACATTGCTCCAGGATCTTTGATAAATAACTATAAATACTACTGAGGACTGTGACCATCCTGTTCCTTTGAGTATCTCGTTTATCATGTGCTAAATTAATCAGCTAATAACAGATTACTCTCGGCTCTTTATTTATCTCTGACGCAAACTGACGTCTGATGGATGAAACGGCTTTTTCAACACGTCATCATCAATTATTCAGCTACAGCACGCTGATATTCAACATGCTGCTTCCTGGACCCGTCACATTCATCACTGATGAACCTCAGAACATAAGGACCTATAAGTCCACTGGAACTGGAGCTGGAACTGGAACCAGAACCAGATGAGAAAACAGAGCTTTCTGGAAACAAACACAGAAGTTCGGTTTGGAGTAAAAAGGCAGATGGTTCCACAGAACTGAAGTTAATTCATACTGTTAAATATGGTGGAAGATTTACTGATATAATTCAGAATGCATTGCTCCATCAAAATGATGAGAAGCCATCCTGGCCCAGATGCAGCAAAACAGCAAACCATGATACTAACACCACTATATCTCACAGATGTAATAAGGCTCTTACGCTGGAATGCAGGGTTTTCCTTTCTCCAAACATAATGCTTCTTATTTAGATCAAAAAGTTTAGTGGTGGACTCATGAACGTCAGCCAATGTGAGAGAGACCTTTAGTTTCTTAGAAGTTACACTGTTTTCCATTGTGGCCTCATGGACTATTACGCGTCTTGCTCTTGGGGCGGATATTGACGTACTCATTGACGCGTACTCAGATTTCCTTGCAGTTGCCCAGGTGTTGCCCCCCCCCTGCTCTTAAGCCAGTACATGTCCAGGCCCGTCTGAAGTTTTTGCCAGAGAAGCCATATGGATGATCAGAAGAGGATTGGGAGAATATCAATGGTGTGGTCAGATGAAAACCAAAATAGGACTTTGGTAAAAAAACTCCAAACTCATCGTGTTTGGAGGAAGAAGAATGCCTGAGTTTGTATATCCCAAGAACACATACCTACTGTGAAGCATGGGGGTGGAAACATCATGCTTTGCGGCTGTTTTCCTGCAAAGGGGACAGGACGACTGATCCGTGTTAAGGGAGGAATGAACAGGGCCATGTATCGTGAGATTTTAAGCCAAAACCTCCTTCCATCAGTGAGAGCATTGAAGATGGAACGTGGCTGGGTTTTCCAGCATGACAATGATCCCAAACACTCTGTAAAAAGCATTTCAAGGTCCTGGAGTGGCCTAGCCAGTCTCCAGACCTCAGCCCCACAGAAAATGTGTGAAGGGAATTGAAAGTCTGTGTTGCCCAGCGACAGCCCCAAAACATTGCTCTAGAGGAGATCTGCATGGAGGAATGGGCCAAAATACCAGCTACAGTGTGTGCCAGCCTGGTGAACACGTACAGGAAACCTTTGACCTCTGTATTGAGTTAGACTTTTGTTATTGACCAAATACTTATTTTCCATCATAATTTACAATTAAAGTATTTAAAAATCCTACAATGTGATTTCCTGGATTCTTTTTTCTCATTTTGTCTCTCATAGTTGAAGTGTACTTATGATGAAAATTACAGACCTCTCTCATCTTTCTAAGTAGGAGAACTTGCACAATCAGTGACTGACTAAATACTTTTTTGCCCCACTGCAGCTGGGCTTACTTACTTAATCCAGTTACCTGCACTTGGGTTTGGGTCCGACCCCAGTTCACGTACATGAACCCTAACACTCCGAGAACCCCTAATCAACCTCCCCTCCATACACACAGCCAAGTGGGACTCGAATCCGGCTTCCAGTGCTGTATCCTAACGTAGGAAACCTTAATTTCTGTTCTGCCACTTTATTTTTACTCAGTACGTATTTCATGAGTAATAATCTCTATTAAATAAGTAAATACTCTTATTACAAATGCCATATTAAAACCAGCTCTCTCTCTAATACTAAAATCCACAGCACTAGTGTTAAATAAAATAAAATAAAACCAGAACCAGAGCTCTCTAATTATACTAATGGATTCAATTCCTCCTACTGGATTTCAGACTTTGAATCACTTCTGAGCGTTGCAGACTCTGGAATGAGATCGATAAATCTTCACTACAGCGTAATTCAGCTTGATGAATTCCTCTCTGTCTTGTTAATGACACAGAGGATTAGTATTTATGTTAAACACAGACTTATTAATCATTAACGCTCTCTTTGTCTGGAGGAGGAATCCCTCGACTCCTCTTATCGACTCCTGAACTGAATTAAAAGTGGTGTTAGTGATTTAACAAGACTTCCATCAGAGGGCTGAACCTCAGCTCTAATCAAGTTTAATCAGTAAGGAGAAAGGTCACACGATATATCGTTTCAGTGTCATCATCGCGATATATGTCTGATCAGACACGTCACTTCTTATTTTCCTTGGCTTACACAAGAGAAGTCTCTTTAAACATAGTTTAGTTTAAGGGACTGTGGAGACACAGACTTTGTCTCTAGCCTCAATTACGTGTCCTGCCATTGATCCAGCTGCTGTTGCTTTTGTTTGCAGTGGTGTCATGAATGAGACACCTAGACTACTATGGACAGGAACTATATCATCTGTAGTGATGAATTCAGGTTCTGTTTGGGCACTTAAATAGTGCTTCAATCCTTTCTTTGTGGTGGAGCAACACACTGCCCCAACTGCTGGTTTGATGATCTGGGGAGTCATCACATACAACAGTCGGTCACCCCTATTAGTGATACAAGGGACACTAAAAGATCAGCTGTCACGGATTGCCCCAGACCACCACCTGTTATGCCCCTCCTCGCACTAGGGGCGATCCAGACTGCGTTGTTTGTGATGCTCTGCCATCTGGCGAAGCTAGGGCCCTAGAACTAATAGCCTACAGCTGTTTGAGACTCTATTTAAGCTGGAGCCTAGCTCAAATACTATTCGGGGAATTAATTATTTTTCATTACCATGTATATGTTTGCTGGAAACTACTGCATTGGGTTACTCGTGTCTGCTCGCGTTTTCTGTGGCAAATTTTGTAGACAGTGCTCTCAGTACCTACGTGTTAGACCCTGTTATTTGGAGTATGAAGCAGGCCAGTAGCATGCTAGCTCTGTATCTGAGCACACTAGCTCTGTATCTGAGCATGCTGCACCTCTTAGCTCCAAAGATGAGCCATTAGTTCCACATAGTTCAGTACCTGAGCCATTAACGCCCAGTACCTGAGCATGTTAGCTCCGTATATGAGCATGCCATGCCTCCTAGCTCCGAATCTGAGCACACCACACCCCATAGCTCAGTACCTGAGCATGTTAGCTCCATGTATGAGCATGGTAGCCCCGTGTCTGAGCATGCCATGCCTCTTAGCTCTGTAGATGAGCTGTTGGCGCCCCGTAGCTCAGTACCTGAGTCATTAGCACCCCATAGCCCTGTACCTGAACATGTTAGCTCAGTACAGAGGTCTGATGCACAGCCTGGTTCTGTGCCTGGACCCGCCGCACCCTTTAGTTTCAAAGCCGAGCATGTTAGCTTCATACCTGAATTTGTCAGTTTTGTATTTTAACTGTTAGCACCACCTGGCTCCATGTCTGAGCCCGTCACGCCCTTTAGTTTTGTACCCAAGCATGTTAGCTTCGTACCTGAATTTTTTAGATCTGTATTTGAACTGTTAGCATCGCATAGCTCCATAAGCGAGCATGCCGCACCCTTTTGTGGCTGAACACGGTAGCCCCGTACTTGAATTCGTTAGCTCCATATCTGAGCATGGTAGCCTAGTACAGAGGTCTAATACACCACTTGGTTCCGTACCTAAACCCATCGCGCAACTTACCCCCATACCGGAGTCGGATGTGTCACTTAGTTCCATATCTGAGTTTGTAGCACCCTGTAACCTCATACCTGATCACATTTGCTGAGTTCAAAGTGCCGTTTGTTTCCATACCTGAGCACGCCGTGCCCCTTAGTTACATACCTGTATACGTTGGCTCTGTACCTGAGTTTGAAGTGCCATTTGTTTCCGTATCTGAGCACGTCATGTCTTGTAGTTCCATACCTGAGCAGGACGTGCCACCCAGATCCATATTGGTGTCCACTGCACCACTTAGCTTCACATCTAAGCCATTAGCGTCGCCAAATAGCTCCATGCCTGAGCCGTTAGTGCCATTTAACTCAGTATCTGAGCACGACACGCCGCCTAGTTCCGTACCTGAACGTGACGTGACTCTCAGTTTCTTATCGGAGCCAGTTGTGCCAACTCCTGCGCCACGGACCTTTGCGCCGACTTCTGCGTCATGGACATTTGCGCTGACCCCAGCACCATGGACCTTTGCGCCGAGGACGTCAGTGCCTGTGTCTGTGCTGAGGATGTCCGTTCCAGTACCTGCACTGAGGACATCAGTTCCAGTGCCTGCGCCAAGGTCATCCATGCTAGAGGCCTGCCAAGAGGCTGTTTGTTCATGAAAGGTCTGCACAGAGGCCATTTGTTCCCGAGAGGCCTGTCAAAAGGCCGTTTGTTCCTGAGAGGCTGTCCCAGAGGCTGTTTGTTCATGAGAAACCTGCACAGAGGTTGTCTGTTCCCGAGAGGCCATCCCAGAGGCCGTCTGTTCCTCAGAGGCCTAGACAGAGGCTGTCTGTTCCCGAGAGGCTGTCCCAGAGGCCGTCTGTTCCTCAGAGGCCTGCACAGAGGCCGTTTGTACCTGAGAGGCCCGCAAAGAGGCCGTCTGTTCCCGAAAGGCCGTCCCAGAGGCCGTCTGTTCCCGAGAGGTCTTCACGCAGGCCGTCTTTTCCTGAAAGGCCATCCCAGAGGCTGTTTGTTCCCGAGAGGCCTACATGGAAGCCAACCCAGAGGCCAGCTGTTCCTGAGAGGTCTGCACAGAGGCTGATTGTTCCCAAGAGGCCGTCCCAGAGGCCATCTGTTCCCAAGAGGCCTCCGCAGAGGCCATTTGTTCCTGTGAAGCCAGCACAGAGGCCATTTGTTCCCAAGAGGCTCTCCATGAGGACGTCCAGAGCACATCATCCCTTCCACAGGATGTCAAACCCCCTCCAGCGCCATGCACGTCAGCGCCTGTGCCAGAGACGTGGATGTCAGTGCCCGTACCGTATTGGAGCTGAGAGTTTCTGTGTCCATGTCAGTACTTGAAAGTTGCCCCGAAAGAAAACCCCAAGACTCTATCATGCACCCCAGTTGGGGGGACGTAATAAGGAGTCCTGGCTCCATCTTGGACTCCTTGGTGGGGGGGAGTATGTCATGGATGGCCCGAGACCACCATCTGCTACACCCCTCCTCCCCGCTAGAAGCGATCTGGACCGCATTGTTGGCATCGCTCAGAAGAAGAAGCTAGGGCGCTAGAACTGATAGCCTACAGCTGTTTGAGACTCTATTTAAGCTGGCCCCTAGCTCAAGTACGATGCAGGGAATTAACTCTTTTTCTTTACCATGTTTATGTTTGGCGGCAGCTGCTGCATTGGGTTACTCGTGTCTGCTTGTGTTTTGGATTACACGTCTTTGCCTCTGTTCGCATTGGACCACTCGTGTTGCGGTAAGCCTGCTTTAGTTTAGCAATGGTCTGCTTTGTTTGTTTGCATTTCCTTTGTTTGCGTTCCTTGGGTTTAATAAATATTCTTTATTGTTTATTGTACACCTGTACTCGTGTCCTCGTAAACCCTGTCGTGACATCAGCAATATGTGCAGAACATCCTGTGTTGTCTCTTATGGCAGAGCTTCAACTGGCATAATACTTTTCAGCAGGATAATACTCACCCAGGAATGTCTCCACTAGATTATAACACTTCCTTATCCTGCCCGGTTGCCAGATTTATCACCAATCATGCATTTATGGGACCAGCTGGGACTCCAGCTTCGGCAAACTACGAGTGTGTAGGATCTACAGGCCCAGCCTTGGACAAAGATGTTGTAGAGACAAGTCTAGCAGCAACAATTTCTCACCAAGAGGTACACTACCCAAAAGTTGTAAAGGTCTGCTCTGGGGACCATTTTTTGTTTCCTTCCGTTATCGCTCTTTTCACCCGATCCCTTAGTCTCTGCTCGCTCCCTTCTTCCACCTCTCACGCTCCGCTTTGTTTGCGTTTCTTTACAGCAATTGATTGGACACCACATCACCACGTCATTCATCTGATCTCCAGTCAGCATCTGACTTTCTATTCACCACACCTGATCACGATTGACGCCGCTGCTCATCGCTGCATTTATACGCCGGCTTCACCATCCAGAACTCACCAGATTATCCATTGATGCTGCCTGGTAACGTTCACGAGTTTTTATGAATATAGCCACACTAGTCTCTAGTTTAATTTCACCCCATAAATACTACAGCCTTCCTTTGCCCTGTTTCTAGCTCCTGATATCCTGGCATACCCGGTCCATCCATCTTCTACCGCCTGTTGCCCTGGATGTCCACCTCACCCGTCGGATCGCTGCAGTCACACTCCAGCCACTGCCGCACTCGATCCCTGGTCCTTCCGATCTCTGTTCTGGTGCATGCTCTCTGGACTCACGGTTTTTGGTCTCTTTTCTTTTTTTAATCTGGTCTTGTTTTTGTTAGCCCTAGTGACATCATAGTCTGTCTGTTTTCCTGCATTTTGGGTTCCTAGCTTAGCTTGGTTGGCAAACCCTAACAAAAGTAGCCTCTAAGACCCTTCTTAAAGCACTTTTATGCTCTCTTGTGGTAAAACCCAGTGTCTAATCAGACCACGCCTGTAGTCATTTTCACATCTGCCTGAGACAGAATTGCATGCAGAGTTTGCAGGAATCCAACATCTGATTTTGGTCGTTTAACAATTCTAGACATTTACCTGATGTTATATATGAAGCATAAGTCCATAAGTCTGCATCTTAGGCATAACATTTCATTTATTTGTACATTTTTACAGATCATGAAGAGTTCACTACCACAGAGCTGGAGGAAACTCTGAAACTCAAACAGGAGAAAGCCTCTGGACACAGACCCGGACAAAACTGGTGGTACCACAACTCAACCCTAAAGGATGATACACACCGAAAGCGACTTGTTGCCTGGTTCCAATTATTTTGTAGCAAAAAAATGAACAAGTCAAGCAAATTGTCTGCCTCAAGTGATGAAGCCATGGTTCTGCTGCTCACTGAAAAATGCAAACACAGATTCTGGGTACCTCTGATTAATTTTTTTTGTAAAGAAAGAAAGTAGAAAGGGGAGTTTCAGTGTCTTAAACAAGAGTGTGATATCATCATTAGATTTAGAAGATCTATAATTACACATAAACGTTAAGCTTTACTTAAATACAATTTATTATTTATTGTTAATAATATTACTATTATTTTATTAACAGCATCCAGAACCTGAACATTTTATAAGCAGTAAAATAGCTCTGTGTTTCTGAAAGAAAAGGAGTGTGAAGATGAAATAAAACATCATGTTTTTACTCAGTTTTGTTCCGAGTATGAAAAAGCTGCCAGCGGAGAGGCAGAATGAAAATACAGGAGCTGCTTCATGAGGCACAGAAGCCATGCTGATTGGTCAGTGAGTATTTGTCGCCATCAAACAGATGGCGAATAAAATAACGTCGCATTTTAGCCATTCAAGAAATCGCATTTAGTGAGGAAGATACTCTCATTATACACAAGCTCAAAATAATTTACATTGACCGAATAAAGGCCTTTTCACGTTAAGTACAATTTTTACGGACGAAAAAATGCACACCAAGTTTTGAAAAATAACACACGTATACTAATGTTGTCAGGAAGCAAACGCAGAGAGCTGGTGGACAGAAAGTTTATTGCTGAACAGAATATCACTAAACAACAGCAATCACCCACTTCCACAAAGTACAGGGGATAATAAAAATGTAGTCCGAGAAACAGTCCAGGGTCAAAACAAGAGCTGACAGTCTGACAGAAACAGCGGTGTTCCAAACGTGAGGCAAAGAGGCAGAGTCAGTAAGATGGAGCAGAGTTTGGAAATGGGATGGCAAACAGAAAGAGATATGAGCGCTTGGAAACATGCTAGGGGCAATGTAACTTCACAAAGAAGTGTGTGGTATCAGGGGTTACCCTTCGGCCACTAGTGCCCAGTATTCTACCCCACCTGGTGGCGTGAGTGTCGGCAGCTCGATCACGCATGCATCAGCTTTTCCGGGCATTTCACGTGCAATTGGCGACACCTGTTGTTGAGCCTATATAAACACACTTCTGGGCTCACACAGTGTCGCACCATTCGCTACCTCCAGAAGGAGCACTGTTAAGCCCGGCTGCTTGATGCACCTGTGGTTCATACTGCACATTATTGAGACGCCGTTCATTGTCTCTTTCATTTTACTTTGTTTCTTTTTGTGTTTTAGGGACATTGGTACGTCTGAGAATCTTTGAGTTTATTTGGAGGTAGCCCGGTAAGGTAGGGCCCTAGATTAAGTTTAGGGACAGTTTTTCTTTACTTTTATTTTCGCCGGGCTTCTCTGGCTGTTACGAGCCTCATCCCCGCCGTCTCCTCTCTCACGCCATCGCCCCCCCACCCCCCTCAGGGTATCAGGGAATCCTTATTATCCCCCGCGATCGCACTTTGAAGAGGACGCAGAGCTCTCTAGCCTCGTCCTCTTCACTCCCCACATCTGTGCCGCTTATCCTCAGTATGTGTGTGGCACGCGCTAGCAGAAGCTCTGCTTGGGATTCTGCGTTCTGTGTATGCGTAGACCCAATACGCCATTGGCGCACCGGTGGCACGCCATAAGTGTATTGTGAATAGTGGTGCTGTATGCTTACCGCTTGGGTTTTTCTTAATTTATTTTTTTGGTTTCCTTTAGTGTTTTCTTCCGTTTATTTTTGTTATTTATATTTTTGTTTACCAATTCCATCTGGAGCTAGCTGCACTTGGGTCCCAATCCCTTATTCTTTTGTTTTCACGGTTCGTCATTTGTTTTTAATATGGCGAACCGCAACATGTGGTAAGCAGACTTATATATCCGCGGTGAAATAAGAAACAGCTGAACATGATTAGAACTCTGGAGAGCGGGAATGTGGAAGACAGATGAGCAATGATGTGTGGCATGGTGCAGGAAAACACTAAAACATGCAGAGCGGTGGGCTGCCAGGACTAGGACTGAGTAACACTGGTATATGACAAAAGGGTATTTCGCACCTTCCAGCCAGTGGCACCACTCCTTCCTAACTTATTGTCTCCTACAACATAGTTTCTCTCAGCAGGGCTGAGTTTATGGGAGAAGAAGGCCACAGGGTGCAATTTGGGTGGTTCCCCCCTCGCTGTGATAACACTGCTCCTGTACCAGCATCAGAGGCATCCACCTCCACAACAAAAGGAAGTTGACGGTCGAGATGTTGTAGGATGAGGGCACTGGAGAAGATACTCTTGAGGGCACAGAAAGCCTGTTCAGCTCTGCGAGATCCAACGTATTGAAGAACTGAGCCTCCTATAACTGCTCAAGAGCTGCAGGAACCAAAGGTAGTGGGTAGGGGAACTTTCTGGTCAAGTGATTAAGTCCCTGTTTAGAAACAAAAAAGAAACATGCAGCGGCTGGAGATGAATCCCTTGATAAGTGCATCTGAGACATCATGGCCTTGATCTCCACTGGGGAAAATGGGTATACGTGAGAACGGGGTGGCATGGCACCATCCAGCAGTTCTATGGCACAGTCATAAGGACGATGCTCAGGTAATCAAGATGCCTGTTGTTCACTAATACCTCAGCCAGATCAGCATACATGTTAGGAATATTATTAGGAAGGGGGAAGTGATGTACAGCGCCACAGGCTCTTCGCTCAGGGAATGACAGACAATGCTGGAGACAAAATGGTAATGAAGACATAATTTCATTGCTAATCCAGGAAATTATAATGTTGTGTTTGCATAGCCAGGGCAATCCAAGAATGAGAGGGACATGAGGACTGTGGATCAGTAAAACTGGATTAACATCATAGTGTAGAGAGCTGGCTGAGAGGCTAATGGGTTGGGTATGGAATTTGGTGTTCCCTGAGCTCACAGGTTGCCCATCTACTGCGGTGATGGGGTGGCTTGATTTGGAGTTTCTCAAGTGGGAGACACCACCCTCGAGCTGGCTCGGCATCAAGTTCCCCTCTACTCCCAAGTCTATTAAGGCGTAGAGAGAGACAATCTTATGTGACATCACCATGAGGACAGGAATCTTAAAAAGGACAAAGGCTGGCAGGAAAGGAAGCAGAGCTCCCTGAGGGGAAAAAGCAGTGACTCCTGACGATGTGGACCCTCGTGAGATGAGCGACCTTCTGGGCAGACGGGACATCGGAATACTAGGTGCTGACTTGAGCCACAGTAGAAGCAGAGTTTCTCTGCTCTGCGGTATTAACATTCATATCTGCGGAGCAGAATGGAGTCCATCTGCATAAGAGTCTCACTTTCTGGTGTGGGAAGAGCAGGTGGAGAAGAAGAATGAGAGACAAGGTGATGTGGTTGATGGTGCCATGGGCAACCTGCAGAAAGGTGTTGATCCAAGCAAAGGATTAAGGAAATCAGACTGTCTAAGTTGGTGCCAAAGTCACGACAAGATAACTCAGTTTGGAGATTCTCCTGTAACCCCTGTGTGTATGTAGCCATAAGTGCGTCAGCACCCCATCCACTCTCAGCTGCCAGGGTGCAGAATTTCAATGCATACTCGGATACAGTGTGTTGTTCCTGTCGTAAACGCAGTACATTCTGACCAAAACTAGCGCCTTGATGGGGGTGATCAAATACAGCTCGCAATGCTTGCATGAAATAAGCATAGGTACTGACCACCTCCCCTTGTTTGTTCGAAACAGCCGTGGCCCATGAGAGAGCGTGTCTGTTCAGAAGCGAAATAAACAGTGCAATGCAATGTGCATCAGATAAAGCCAGTTGGTTGGTGAAGAATAACAAACACTGCAGAAGGAACCCCTCACAAAGTTCTGGGTAACTCTCATATTTGTCAGGAAGAGCCATACAAAAAAAATATCACCCTACTGCTGAGCAGGGGGAGACACAGGAGGTGGAATGGAAGCCGGAACTGGGATGCTAATGGGTGGTAAGCTTACCAGATGCAGTAGGATATCGGGAAGTATTTGTCGGTGCTGCTGCTGCTGTTGATGCTGTTGCATTACAGGGATGGCTTGTGAAATCGCTGCTATCTGCTGCTGCTACTGCCCCAGAAGCTGACCATGAGCAGAAATTGGATCACCTGGGCTGGCAGCTCGTGCCGCTTCCGGGATGGCAAAGTTATCTGTCTTAATGCACAGGTCAGGAAGCAAATGCAGAGAGCTGGTGGACAGAAAGTTTATTGCTGAGCAGAATATTACTAAACAACAGCAATTACCTAGTTCCACAAAGTACAGGGGATAATCCAAAACATAGTCTGTGAAACAGTCCGAAAGAACCAGCACATGTGGCACAGAGGCAGAGTAGGTAAGATGGAGCAGAGGTCAGCAATGGGATCACAAACAGAAAGAGATTTGAATGCTCGAAAACATGCTATGGGGCAATGTAACTTTCAGAAAAAATATCCACGGTGAAATGAGAAACAGCTGAGCATGATCGGAACCCCAAAAAATGGGAATGTAGAAAAGAGATGAGAAATGACGTGAGGCATGATGCATTGTGGTAGTTGTAGTCCAAGGAACGAGCAAAAGGAAGCGTGACAAATGCCATCCTTCACACAGGGTCCGATACTGATGGACCGCTACGTAAATTTTTTTAATTGAAGCCTGTTCTAATTACTGTATTAAAATTGGGATAGCAAAGGCATGCAAAGGATGTCTTCTGGGCTGCGGTGAAATGCTCAGGGAGCAGGGAGATGCTCTGGACGTCCTCTGGGAGAGGTGGTGTGCTCTGGACATCCTCACTGAAACAGATAACCCCTAGACAGGTCTCACGAGAGCAGGCGACCTCTGGGAAAGCCTCGCAAAAACAGGCAACCTCTGGGAAGGCCTCATGGGAACAAGCGACCACTGAAAAAGCCTCACGGGAATAGGCACCCACTGGGGGGGCCCAGAAACAGAGGATCACCTGCAGAATTTGGCGACCAACCACCACCGGACAGGAACATC
Organism: Ancistrus triradiatus; assembly: GCA_025084515.1. Taxonomy (NCBI): domain Eukaryota; kingdom Metazoa; phylum Chordata; class Actinopteri; order Siluriformes; family Loricariidae; genus Ancistrus; species Ancistrus triradiatus. The sequence continues at coordinate 64,386 of JAJAGP010001628.1, read as the reverse complement.
GATGTTTGGTTACCTCTAGGTACGAAAAGATGCTCTGGACGTCCATGGGAAGAGGATAGACATTCTGGACAGCCTCCCCGAGGTCTGGAAGAACAACAATTTCTGGGGGGCCTGGGAACAGAGGATCTCCTGGAGACTTTGGCAACGGACCACCACCAGACAGGAACCGTCATTTAAATAAGTCTTGCACTGCGCAGACCTGCTGTCTGCAAACTCGCAGTGGTATTTTGTTATGTCTGCCGGCACGAGGAATAGGAAGGCAGACGATGGTGCAGGTTCCAGCTTAATACACCAATTTTTATTTGCTAAAGCAACCCCAAACGCAGGATGATAATAAACATACAGAGCAAATACAGGTAGTCCTTGGCTTACGACGCACATCCATTCCTACGTCGCGTCGTAAACCGATTTTCAGTGTAAGTCGGAACACACGTACATCTGTACGTAAATAACATACTGTAAGCACTTATCCTATCCTAACACCTATCCTAACACAGTAATTGTCACGCTGGCTGAAAGTTTGAGGAAGCACACGCAGGGAGAGTGAACTGAACACAGACAGCGTTTATTAAAGAAACTGAAACTAGTAACCGACAGGATAACGGCACATCAACGAAGTGCTGAACGGAAACGGAATACTAATCGGGTGGTAGACAAGCGGATTACGGAACGAAGAGGAGAGGTAGGTGCGCGATATGAGAGGTTTGGATAAGGAAAACAGATGCGATCGGAAAGGACAGAAAGAGGACGTGATAGCGCGGGGCTTGTGACGCGGTAGGGACCACGAGACAGAGCAACGAGGATGTGGAGGTGCCCGGTATATATTGTATAGGGAGGAGGAAGGTGCCAGAAAATGAGGGGCAGGTGTGTGTGTGTGTGTGAGTGTGTGATGAGACGGAGGAGGAGAGAGAAGGTGGTAGAACGAGGTGAAAAGTGATGGAAGGGCGGCGTGGTGCACAGGTGCACGAGTGAGCCGTGGGAGAAAGTCCGCGAAGGTGGGTGTGGTGCGAGAGTGAACGTGACAGTAATTATCAAAAAACGAGCCGTGTAACCGTGTATTCTTCCGCCGCGCACACCAAACACAAAGTTCGCGTTATGACGTTTACAACGCAAAACCACTTTAGTTGAAACAAGGCTTTATACAGTACATGATGCGTCGTAACTACGAAACATCGTAACTCGAGACCTCGGACTACCTGTAACAACAACAACAACAACAACTAAGGAGAACACAGCTAACTGAAGCAAGGAAAGCTTAGCATAAAGTCGAGGAGGATATAAAGACCCTACCAGGGTTAGTGAGAAGCTACAGAAGCTAGCGTGAAGCTACCAGGAGCTAACATTAGGTAAATAACAAGGCGCGGATGCAGCCGTGAGGCAATAGAGAGGCGCAGATGCAGCCGCGAACAATAAGGGGAAGCGGACACAGCTGCACACATACCTCCGGAGTCGCAATAACCGGTAGTCCAGTGGACGTAATCACAACAATGGGTAATCCAGTGGATAGGGCCACAACAAAAGGTAATCCAGTGGATAGGCCTGCAAACAAAGGGGTTTCTAAGGCGGAGGAGAGGTACAACCTGCACAAACACTTGGAAACCAAGACAATACTACTGCGGCAGCGTTGGGGAGAGAGGCGCTTATAAAGAGCTCCTCCTGGCTGAACGTGGTTGGCATGTAGTGGATGGAACCATTTGATTATTTATTTAAGTTCATTCTAATCTGTTCACAAAACCACAAACTAAAGCTTCCTGCACTCATCTTTACTTGTGTCTTCATTTTTTTAAGTTGACGATGTGAAAAAGACACAGTGAAATCTCCGACACATTGTCTTAGCTGTTGGCTATCATTTCTCATTGTGGTTTCTGAGCCTGGGTTCTGTGTTTCTTTTGGGGGACTTTGTATTACCTAATAAACGGCACAAATTAGAGCTGGAACCCTGCATTCGCCTGTTCCTCATTCCGCCACCCGCTAACACTAACAGGTACAGAGGACAGAGATATAGACCAGGGGTGGAACAGGGAGTCCTTGCCCTTCAACGAACCCGACAGACAACCCTCACCTTGCCAGAGGCTGGATACGAACCAGACAGGCTCGGTAGCATCTATTAATGTCGACACACTCTCCTAAAACACTGTACGAGGATCCTTCGTTGCTTTGCTTGGTCCTGTTATGATTGCTGATAATAAAGTTAGAAAAATCAGACTAAGATGTGTTAGAAGAAGCTCATGTTGGTGTTTAAGGAATATATCTTAGAACACACACACACACGGAGCTCTGTGCTGGAGGAATGCGTGGAGGCTTTTAGCAGAACCTCTCAGCAATAGCGAGCTCAAAGACATGGCATAATTACCGCAGCAAATGTTCAGGGCGTTGGAACAATCCCTCGCTTTGTTGGTTTAAACACTTCACCTTTACTGCAGTGAGATTTTAACCAAGCTGAACAGCTAAACCATACGGAATCGGACTTTTCATAATCATAAAAAAGTCAGAACTGATGAAAAGTGAGTCAGGTGAGACCTCTAAGGGACGAGGGTATGAATAAACACAGACATCCAGTTCAGCAGAATTAGTCCAGAAAGCATCGTGACCTGAAGCAGTTTCAATCTAAACAGGAAAAACAATGACGGACAAAGCCGTTTATTAACCAAACCAGAAATATCTTCAGAATGCTTACAATCTCAAAAAGAATATAAATGTCCACTCAAATTGGGCTTTACGCCTGCCCTTTCACTACTGAAGCTTCCCTGTATGGACATTAGATACGTGACCTAGAAAAGTGCAGCGGAAAATCAAATGAGCAAACTTTTTTCGACCCAAGGCATGGTCATCGGTGCTAGACTAGGCAAGGCCGGTATTTCAAAAACACGAGCCAGTGTTACAGGTCACGCTGACTTCCTTCCTTTGGACACTAGAGGTCAGAATTGACCCTGTTTTCTGCTTGGGACATGCGTTTGTGATCACGCGTGCTCCCATTTAATCAGCATTTAATTACAGAGTGGCAGCACCTGCTTACTTAGGTATAAAAGGCGTTCCTGAGTTCTGGCAGGTTGCTGCTGCATTACCGAACTCACTGCCTTCTCGCGCCAGCATTTTTTAAGTTGGTATCTTGCTCGTGGCTTGTCATGGATAGTGGGGTAGCTGGCGGTTCGAAGACCTTCAGTAGTAGTACGGACCGGGAGGTTCGGAGGTAACGTTAGGGGGGTAGTATTGTTAGAGTAGGGTCAGAACCTTATCCTCATCCCACCATCTGGTTACCCTCCTCTCCATCACCACCACATCACTTCCAGCTTGCTCGCTCTGGCAGTGAGTTCCCTGCGCTCTCCCTTACCACTCCAGCACTCATGGGCCTGCTTGATTCCCCCTCTCTACGCGAGCAGGGAGTTGGTGCCTCCCCCTTGCGATCGCGTTCATACTGGAGAAGCGCTCAGTGGCGTCCCTGCTGTCTCGCTTCTCTTGATCGTGTTCGGATCCTGCGACCAGCTTCTGCAGAAGCCGCGATCCGTTTCACTCTCCGTCAGGAAGAACATTCTTCTTTCACCCCTCCTGATGCTTACGTCATTGCTCTCTCTCCCTCCTTGAGTGAGCTGCATGCTCGGTGCAGCCTGAGTGAGAGAGCTACCGCTCGCTCCATTAATTCGGAGCGCGCATTCTTTTTGTTTCAGCAGTTTAATTCACTGCAGCGCGTTTGAGCGCATAGGGGAACTGTTACCCTCTTCTTTATTTTATTTATGAAGTTTTTCCTTGTGTCCTGTTTTTGAGTCCGTTCCCGAACGGCGCCTTTGTTAGTCCTTATAGGCTGCCTAGTCTGGTGTGGCTGTCGTGGCTCCATGGCTATCTCTGTTAAGCCTGTGTTCCACCAATGCTATAGTGAGGGGTTTGATCCCTAGCCACACCGATTTTGATTATTACTACCATCTGGAGCTAACTGCACTTGGGTCCCAAATAATTTATATTTTATTTTCACGGTTCGTCATCTTCTTTAATTATGGCAAACCATAACAGCCAGTCTCTGCAATTATGTCAAAAGTATCCCAAGAATGGCGAGACAGAGAAAACACAGTGCTGTGCAAGTTTCTTAGGCCACCATTAGAATCCACCTCTCTATTAAAATACAATCAGAAAATACATGATATTTGTCAGTATTGTGGAAAAAAAACTGAAAAAAACAGTTTCTACAGGCTACAGTGGAGAATATTAAGTGTGACCCCCACTTACACCTTGACCTCCTGAAGAAGTCTGATCAGGAATGGACTTTTTGGAATGGTAGCAGCCAAGGAACAACTTTTCAGAAAGGGAACAGGGTGAAAAGGCTAAGATATGTTGAAGCTCACAATGACAGGAATAAATATCAGATCAATGGAAAAGACAACTATGGAGTGACGAATCCAAGTTTGAAATTATCAGGTCTATATACGGTAGGTTATTGAGGGTCATTATATCATTGGTAAAACAACAATTCTAATGGTGGCCTAAGACTTTTGCACAGCACTGTAAGACGTAAACAACTCATTGATGAAAAACAACATCAAGTATCGGTCTGATGAACAGTGCTAATGGAAACACAAACATAGAAGTTATGGAGTATGATAGGGGTCAAAACTGGAGGAGGCTATGGGGGATGACGCAGGCTAAAAAAATCACCTCATGAGTCATTTTTAGATATTGAACAACAAATTTTATATTTTTATACAGTCATCTACATATTTTAATATCATCTTAAATGTTTGACATTTTTATCACTAAGGTCTCAGAACTAAATGTGTGTAATATGTTTCATGTAACTTAACCTATATAACACAAACACACACACCAAATCAGCCAACCATTTAAATTCTTGCCTGTAATACTACCACAACCTTCATCGCTTCATATTGTTCCTGTTACGGTTTGTCATAATTCTGTGAAAAACCGTGAACCGTGAAAACTAACTAATAAACTGGTTTAGGACCCAATCACAGTTAGCTCCAGATGGAAGAAGTGAACCAAAATATAAATAAGTGTAAAGAAAGTGGTTCACAACAAGGAGAAAATAAATGAACAATAAAGAAAGCCACCTCAGTTGCTGGGAATCAAACCCTGGTCGGCCGAGTCAGTGATAAGTGGTTTAACCATCAGACCACAAATACCAAACAAAAAAAGGGAAAGCTCACACACACACACACACACACACACACACACACACACACACACACACACACACACACACACACACACACACACACCCCTGGCACGAACGGGCCCAAAAAAGGTGGGCGCATGGCCGAGCGTGTGCACAGCGCGAGGCACGTCCACACTCTCCGAGAGCGTAAAAAGAACCAAAGCGATCGTTAAAAGACGATCGCAAAAACACAAAGGAAACAAAACGGCTTACCCTACTCTATGACTAAGCCCTGAAGAAAAGGTTACCAGCCCTACGGGAACTGAACCCCTAAGTGGGCTCAGTCCGTCCGCTGTCCTTGACCAACTCAAAAAACAGAAAGGAAGAAACTCCGGGAAATGCTCTGTGAGAGCGTGAAACGGGAGAGGTCTTGTGTGTACACTTGGGGATCGCAAAATACAATGCGAAAGCAGAGCGATCCGCGTACGGTGATTGAATGGTGCAGCAGGTGTTGCGAATTTTTGCCGCCTAGCCCCATACGAGAGCTCACCACCCCCGTAAGCTCTAAAGTTGAGCATTTAGCGCCCCCATTTAGCGCACCCCAGCTCTGAATTTGGCCCTGCCATGCATGCCCGTCTGTAAGCTATGTGATTGTGGCAGCTGTCAGGGATTCTACAGAAGAAAATAGCCTGACGCTGCCCTCTAGCGTCAGTCAGTAAGTAGGACCTTTAACAATACCCGCAAAAAAGGTGGGCACGAGGTGTCTGGCCGGGCTGACAAGAGAAAATGGCCGCGGCAGCAGCAGTGGTAACACAGGAATGACCGCGGCGCTCTGTTGTGGTGCTGGGTGGCGCTAAAGGCCCAAATATGGGGCTAACAGGCACGGCAAGCTCGGGAACGGAGTTTAACTGCTCATGTTCCAAGCTAGGTGCCACTAAGTGCTCAAGTACGGGGCTAATGGGCTCGATGAGCTTGGGAATGGAGCATAACTGCTCAGGTTCAGAGATAGGCGGCGCTAAGTGCTCAATTCTAGACCTTACTAAATACCCAAGCATGGAGCTTAACTGCTCAGATGCGGGGCTTGCAAGCACAGCGAACACAGGTATGGAGCTAGGCGGCACCAAATGCCCAGGCATGGAGCTTAATTGTTCAGATGTGGGGCCTACGGGCACGGCAAGCTCTCTTACGAGGCTAGGTGGCGCTAAATGCCCAGGCATGGAGCTTAACTGCTCAGATGTGGGGCTTGCAAGTGCGGCGAGTCCAGGTATGGAGCTAGGCAGCGCTAAATGCCCAGGCACAGAGCTTATTTGCTCAGATGCAGGGCCCACGGGCGCGGCAAGCTCGGGAACGGAGCTTAACTGCTCAGGTTTGGAGCTAGGTGGCGCTGAGTGCTCAATTCTAGAGCTTACGGGTGCGGTGAGCTCTTGTACAGGGCTAGGCGACAATAAATGCTCAGGCACGGGGCTAAACTGCCCAAGTGAGGAGCTTACAAGCATGGCAGGCCCAAATTCAGAGCTGGGTGGCGATAAATGCTCAGGCATGGGGCTAAACTGCCTAGGTGTGGAACTTATGGGCGCGGCGAGCTCTCGGTCAGAGCTAGGCGGCGCTAAGTGCTCAATTATAGAGTTTATGTGCAAGGTGTGCTCTCATAAGGAGTTAGGCAGTGCTAAACACTCAGGCACAAGGCCAAACAGCCCAGGTTTAGAGCTAGGAGGCGCTAAATGCTCAACTTTAGAGCTTAAGAGCGCGGCGTGCTCTTGAACGAGGCTTAAGTGCTCTGGTACTGAGCTGGGCGGAGCTGGCTGCTCAGCTTTGGAGTTAAAGGACGACAATGGCAAGGAAAAACTCCCTAAGTGTTATGAGGAAGAAACCTTGGGAGGACCAAGACTCAAAAAGGCACCCAACCTCCTTGGGCGGCGTAGATGATAAATGTAAGAATGAAACTAAAGTCATAGAGTCATAGTTCAAATAAAATGTGAAGTATGCACATCGGCATTAAGTGACCCGGGTATGATGGGGCTGGAGCTGATGACGGAAGCAGCTTGAGTGAAGCTGCAGCGGATGAACATCATGTGTGGGGCTGGAACTGGTACCGGAACACAGCTCGGAGAGAAACAGAAAATGTAATTAGTAACTGATTAAGAGCACAGTGTCTATTAACAATCACTGATGCCATGTGTGGGCATGAGACCCCGGCAGCATTAGCTATAGCAGCATAGCTAGAAAGAGGAGAACTGGTAGGTAACACGCCGAAGAGGGACACTGAGGACAATTGGCAACCCCACGGGAGGCGGCAGAAGACAAGCAACCCAACGTTCTCTGATCACCATAAGAATCTGGACTATGAACCCCCAGCTCTGCCCTTAGTTTAAGGCAAGGATGCACAGTCAAGATCAAGAGGAACGAAGCCCAGTTCAGCCAGGGGCCAGACTGCCACTGACACTCCAGGCTAACGGACAAGGCAGGCAGGCCAGACATGACTCCAGACTCCAGCCCCAGTGACCCAAGCCATGCATCCTGGTCTAAATCTAGTCAAAAACCTGCGCAAATAGGTATGTCTTTAGCCTAGACTTAAAACTTTGGAGAGTGTCTGAGTCTCGAACGAAAGTGGGAAGTGGGAAGTCCATAGTTGGGCCATGTATGAGAAAGCCTTTCCCCCTGCTGTGACTTTTTTAATTCTAGGAACTAAAAGAAGTCTTCTACCCTGTGAACGAAGTAGACGAGCTGGATTGTAAAACTCTAAGAGTTCACTCAGATAATGTGGGGCCAGGCCATGTAGAGCTTTATAAGTTATAAGAAGTATTTTGTAGTCAATGCGGAATTTGACTGGTAACCAGTGTAGTGATGATAGAACAGGAGTGATATGATCATATTTTCTAGTTCGAGTTAGCACTCGGGCGGCTGCATTCTGAACTAACTGAAGTTTATTTATAGATTTACTAGAGCATCCAGTAAGTAAGGCGTTACAGTAATCCAACCTTGAGGTTATAAACGCATGAACAAGTTTCTCTGCATCATTAAAAGAGAGGATATTTCTAAGTTTAGCATATTACGTAATTGAAAGAAAGCAATTCGAGTGATGCTGCAAATATGTGCATCAAAAAAGAGATCTGAATCAAATGTGACCCCTAAGTTTTTTGCAGACGGACTGGACAATACTGGACAGCCATCTAGATTTAGGATAGATGTAGCCAACCTGTCTCTCACAGCCTTGGGTCCCACTAATAGAACCTCAGTTTTATCTGAGTTAAGTAAGAGAAAATTAAATAACATACAATCTTTTATTTCCTTTACACAGTACTCAATTTTGTTGATTGTAAGCCTGTCATTAGGTTTGGCTGATATGTAAAGCTGTCTATCATCTGCATAGCAGTGGAAACTAATGCCATGTTTACAAATAACTGAGCCTAGTGGCAGCATGTACAGAGAGAATAAAAGCGGGCCAAGCACTGACCCCTGAGGCACACCATACTTCACTTTTGAGAGCTTAGACCTTAGATTATTTATATGAACAAACTGGTACCGGTCAGCTAAGTAAGATTTAAACCAAGAAAGTGCCGATCCCTTAATACCTACAGTATTTTCTAGTCTGTTTAGTAACACATCATGATCTATAGTGTCAAATGCTGCACTTAAATCTAACAGAACAAGAAAAGAAACACATCCCTTTTCTGAGGACATTAACAAATTATTTAGTACCCTAATTAATGCTGTTTCAGTACTATGATGGGGCCTGAAGCCAGACTGAAATGTTTCATAAATACCATTCCTTTGGAGGTAACTGCAGAGCTGCTGATAGACGGCTTTTTCTAAGATGGACGGTAAATTTGAAATTGGTCTATAATTAGATATCACACAAGGGTAAAGACTGGCTTTTTTAATCAGTGGTTTGATAACGGCAGACTTAAAGGATTTGGGCACATAACCAAAGGTAAGGGATGAATTTAAAATAACTAACACTGGCTCTATAATACTAGGTATTACTTGTTTGAGTAAACGTGCAGGAATTGGATCTAATAAACATGTTGATGGCTTAGACGAGCTGATCAGTGCGGATAGTTCAGTATTAGTAATTGGGGTAAAATATTTTAATCTTGATTTACAGCTCATTAAACAGATGTCTTAACTAGTGCTGCATCTGGAAGGTGGCTGAATAGTTTGGTGATGCGATGAGCAGTGAGTTTTATGCCTAATGTTTTCTATCTTATCATTAAAGAAAGTCATGAAGTCATTACTGTTAAAATTACACAGAACGGGAGAGTCACTTTCTGTCGGGTTTTTTGTTAATTTGGAGACTGTATTAAAGAGAAATCTTGGATTATTCTTATTTTTCTCTATGATTGAAGAGAAGTATGCAGCTTTAGCTTTAGTGAGGGCATGCTTATACTCTGCCATGCTGTCCCTCCAAGCAATCTTAAACACCTCCAATTTACTATGTCTCTACTTGCGCTCTAGGTGCCGTGTTCTTTGCTTTAAGGTACGGGTGTTGTCATTTTACCATGGTGCTAGCCTTTTTTCCCTAATGTGTTTGACCCTAGCAGGAGCAATCGTGTCCAGGGTTGAGGGAAGCACACATTCTAATTGGTCATTTACACACTCAAGATGATTGATCTCTGTAGGTGTATTAAATTTCAAGTCTGGTAGGTTTTTAATAAACACAGCTGGAGTAGCAGATGTGATAGTGCGCTTGGTGTGATAACGAGGCAGAAGGATTTTATTTATTAGAGATAGCTCAAATACTAAAAGATAGTGATCTGAAATCAAATCACTTTGCGTGAAAACATCAAGGTTATCTATATTGATACCAATGTTAATATTAGATCTAAAGTGTGATTACAGTCGTGGGTTGGTCCCGTCACATTCTGAGTGATACCCATGGATTCTAAGATGGACTCGAAAGCAATTTTAAGTGGATCCTGCTCATTGTCAAAGTAAATATTGAAATCACCTACAATTAAAGCTTTATCTGTTGACAGTACTAAGTAGGAAAGAAAATTAGCAAATTCCTGAAAAAATTCTGAATAGTGACCAGGAGGGCGGTAAATAGTGATAAGCTGAAAAGAGTGTGGTTTTGACTTCCATAACGATGGATCAGTCACATTAAGAATCAGTATTTCAAAAGAATTAGCCTTGTAATGGGGTTTAGTTGTAACACCTAACTCTTTGTCAAAAATTGTGGCTATGCTTCCCCCCGACCATTAGGACGAGGGCAATTAGCATGACTGTATCCAGGAGGTGAGGCTTCATTTAAAGCTAAATATTCATCAGGTCTAATCCAAGTTTCAGTGAGACAGAGAGCATGTAAGCGTTTATCAGTGATTATTTCATTTACAATAGTGCTTTGTTTGTAAGTGATCTAATGTTAAGTAATCCTAGCTTTAGTTTAAGGTTGTTATTTCTTTGGGAGCCATCTGTGTTTATACTAATGAGGTTATTAAAACAGACTTTTTGTGAGCATTTACGTTTAGGGCAGATGCGGGTAACAAACACAGTTTCAATAATGTGGGTTCTATGTGACGGTGCATGGCTACCAGCAGACAGTTGGTTAAGCCGGTCTGTCTGATGCCTGCCCTCTGCTCTGGATAGTCAGCCCCTAACCAATCCGGCCATAAGACTATGGGCAATGTTGCAGGAGATGAGAGCAGCACCCTCCAAGTGGGATGGACACCGTCCCATCCTAAAAGGCCAGGCTTACCCTCAAAGGCTGTCTAGTTGTCTATAAAGCCCACGTTGTTTTCAGAGCACCACTTGGACAGCCAGCAGTTCAGCGACCATAACCTGCTGTAAGCTTGGTCACCTCGCCGCATTGGGATGGGGCCAGAGCACACTACTGCATCGGACATCGCCTTCGCCACTCTAACCACCTCTACAAAATTAGCCTTAGTAACCTCTGACTGACGAAAGAGTATATCATTAGCCCCTACATGAATAACTATCCTAGAGAATCTGCGACTCTCGAGTTCGCTAAGACTCGTTACAATGTTCGGCACTCTGGCTCTGGGGATACAGATAACTCTAGCTGCTGGTGTCCCTAAAGGGGTAGCAAGTTTCACGTGTCGTAAAATAGAGTCACCTATGACCAGAGCTCTTTCAACAGGCTGCTCAGTGGGTGCATCACTGAGGAGGGTAAACCTGTTAGACATGTGAACAGGTAAAGAGTGGTGCTCTCGTGGGCTAGCCTTACGACTACGTCGCTGAACCATCACCCACTTGCCCTGCTGGGAGGGCTCTGCCGGGGTGTGGGCACTAACTTCACCTTTGGCATCCAGATCTGCTAAGCTAGCAGCTGAGATAGCCTTCTCTAATGTCTGGATGTGGGCCTATAAAATTCCAATCTTCTCCGTCAGACTGGCTACAAGCCTACACCTATCACAAATGAAATTTAAACTAATGATGGAGGAAGAATAGCTAAACATGCCACACTCGGCACAGGGAACAAGTGCAGCAGAAGCCATGTTAGTACAATTAATGAATTAATGGTACTCAGCTTCAAGTGGTGTTGTGGGGTGCCGAGTGAAGATATGGTTCAGCTGCAGCCGATGGTCCAATGCAATGCTTGATTAAAGCGTTAATGGAAAGTTAATACAAAACGTCACAAAAAACTAAGTATCAGAAAAAATGAAGGTGGGAAAAGGCTGTAAAAAAGTTATAAAAACACACACTACTGCAAAATAAGACGCAACTCAGGTAATAAGCTAATGGCTAATTACTCCAAACACAAGCCTGTTACTAAATAACGATTAGCGGCAAAATATAATTCGCCGGTTCGAGAAGAAAATGATTAAGATGTTGTAAAAAAGTACTATATATACGATTATATACGATACAGATGCAATCGGGAATTAAAATAGTTCAAAGGTAATAAACTGCTAACAGCTACAAAACAGCGTGCATCTTGTGTGCAATCGGGGGAAATGGGTTTGGGTTGCCAGATCCTCGCAATACTCGCGTCAGCGTTCTCTCAGCATTCTCTCAGCATTCTCTCAGAACTGTTGAAAGCTATAACGTCAAAAATAAAAAACACATTCTTCTTATTATTATTTTTCTACTTCTTTTGGGCTTGTTCCATTGAACTGGATGCATAGTTTCATGGGATCTGGCAACCCTGTCTCAGTTGCTGTGTGGTTTATCGCTGCTCGCTTGTAGTGTCTGTTTTGTTTGGTTTAGAAAAGCCATCTCACTTCCTAGTTGTTGGAATAAACCAGAATATCGTAAAATATCACACCTTAATCTATAACTCCAAATCAGAAAAGGTTGGGATGGTATAAAAAATGCAAAATTTAAAAAAAATGCAGTGTTCCTTACATTTCCTTTGACTTTTATTTCATTGCAGACAGTATGAACCATGGTGATAAACCAATGAGTTCCATTTTCTTTTCCATCATGTGGAAAGTTGGGTATTCCCACTGAGTAAAGAGTGTGATGCTCTGCATGAAGAATGCTTGAGGCCTTCTTATGGATGTTAATTTGATATGTAAGGCCGACCTGAATGTGGTTACAGACCAGGTGGTTTTATGTTTGGGATGATTGGTGCGTGTTTATAATCTGGACCGGTGTAATTAAAGACATTCCTCCTTCCTTCATTCAGAGGCAGCTTCAGAGCAGAGACTAAACCCAACTCACATCAAAAGCTCAATTAGCACTAAAAAGAAACATCAAAACACCGCAAATTCATCCTAACCTATCACCATGACGACCGGCAAGCATGGGGTCCATCCCACAATGATTCGAATTAAACGTGAAGGATTTTATTGCGGCTATGGGAAAAATTAATAATCTAAACAATCACTAATCAATACTTTATATCAGTTAGTATTAATTACACATCACTAATCAATACTTAATATCTGTTACTATTAATTATACATCACTATTCAATACTTTATATCAGTTAGTATTAATTACACATCACTAATCAATACTTTATGGTATGGTATTCAATTTATTGTCATAACACATGTACAAGTACAAGGCAACGAAATTTGTTTTTAGAAGAAACAAGAATTGATGAACACATTGGGAAAGAAAAAGAACTCCTTCCAGCACACAAGCGCATAGACATAACATAAACACACAGACTAGCCACTGGTTAGGGATTGGGTATTGGGAAAAGTAACCAAAAAGCGATAAGCAGCCATCCGTGTGCGCAGCCG
>JAJAGP010001628.1:0-51032 GCA_025084515.1 Ancistrus triradiatus | reverse complement strand
TTTTTTTTTTATCTCTGACCGCATTCTCTTTCTTATTTTTCCCTTTATTTTCCTTTTTCCTCTTTCTTTCTTGTTTCCTTCTTGTTCCTTTCTTTCTTTTCTTTTCTTTTCTTTCTTTCTTCTTTCACCTTTCCCCCACGTTTATCTCTGTCCCCTTTCCCCTAATTTATTTGCCTTTTTCTTCTGTCTTCCTTCCTTTTCTTTCTTTCTTTTTGGGGAGATTCTCCATAGGGCTGCAACAGCGAATCGATAAAATCGATAATAATCGATTATTAAAAGTGTCGACAACGAATTTCATTATCGATTCGTTGTGTCGCATGATTTATGTGTCCCTCCCCTTGTCGAGTTGAACGGGGCGAGGCGGAACACTCAAAATAAGTTAGCATTAAGAATGAAATAAATTCTACAAATTGAAACATGACCGACGCAGAGAAGAAGGTTCGGCTTAAGTCCTCAAAAGTATAGGAGCACTTCACGCTTCACACAACTAAAAAATGTGTAACATGCAAGCTTTGTAAAAGTGATCTGACCTGGCACGGGAGCACCACAGTGCTGATACAGCCCTCGAAACGAAAACATGGAGTCACCGATGATGATGAAGGGAGCTCAACAACAGCGTAAGTCACCACAATATCCCAAGTTTGTTCCATTTTGAAGTGAGGGAACGTAACGGCGCACTTACACACTATGCATAGCACGGTTGATGCTGTTTTGACAGTGATGGAGTTGGCAGAGACAGATATCCTATATTGCTGGCCAAGTCCTATTTATGCATTCTTGGTACTTCAACACTGTCTGAGCGTTTATTTTCTGCGGCAGGAAATATAGTCTCTAACAAGAGAGCCAGCTTTAACCAGGAGCATGTTGACATGCTAAAATTTTTGCATTGCAATGCAAAGACTGAAAGAGAAAAAGGAAAAGGGAGTAAATGAGTTTGTATGTAGTGTTTGCATCAGAGATGCATTTATTCTTCTTTATTAACATAAGATAAGATAGCCTTTTATTATCCCACAGGGGGAAATTATCTTGTTACGGCACCAAGAAAGAAGAAACAGAATAAATATAAGTATACACACTATTATTTAATTTGTTATTTTAATTTATTAATAAATTTAACTTATTATTACTCAATTATCACTTTGCTCTGTTATTCAATGTTATATTTCTGAATAAAGGCATGGAAATGTTGGGTTTTTTTTTTAAATCAGATTCATCGATTAATCGAAATAATAATCGACCGATTAATCGATTATTAAAATAATCATTAGTTGCAGCCCTAATTCTCCACCTACCAGGTCCTTCCACCAGTGAAGGAGGACAAGAAGAGACAGTCAGTGACCACCCACCAGTGCTGCCAACAAAAGCAGGAGATGAGACCGATCAGGACTCTGACTGATAATGATGATATACAGACTAATAGCAGAAGAAATCACACAAAAAGTCCCATTTTTATTTTCATAGCGCAAACATAAAGTCAGGGATTAAAGCTCAGTACGGTGACATTTTACACTCTAACAGGGAGAAACAAAAAGAGAAATAAAGACAGAGAACAGAGAATTCATCAAGAGCTCTGAATAATTGATGGGATTGAGGCAGGACGTGATGAGAAAAGGAGAAATAATAATAATAATTCACCTTCATATCCTCTCGATATGAAGAACTAGGCTTTAGTCTGGACCTGTTGCTCCTCCTGTTAAAAATAACATTTATGGCGTTTTCTCTGCTGGTAAACAGTAGCAGGTAATTCTTGACCCTTCAGACAACACAGGAGCTAAATGCACCTCTTAGGAGGGGATAAACTACTTTAATATTAAACATAGCTCCTCTACTTTTGGTTTGCTGCACAGATACAACATGTAAAACAGAAATGAACTGATTTCAATCCAAATAAGCATCTGCGTTAGCGAGTGCGCTAGTGCGGCGCCATTTTGTAAAGCGCACACTAGTTAGTGCTCTACGGAATAACCTGTTGCCGTGAGATCTCGCTGACCCTCGCGAGCGGTCGGTAACTTCCTGCAGTAGTTGTTTGGATAGAGTGTCAGTTAGCAGCGGTCCTGAGCGCTCTCTAAAGCGGGGAAACAGGCGGGTGCTGGGATCGGTACGGACTGCAGGTTGGAGTATACTTAGGTAAAGGGTTATATTGAAGGCTGCCGCCGGTAGTAGTGTGGGGGAGGATCTGCTGCTGTTAACCTCTGGGTTCGCTGGTAGACAAGAGTTACTAGCCTGTGAGCTTACAGCCAGCTAAAGGAGTTCATCTTTCCTTCAGTGTTCCACCTTTAAGATGGCGTTTCTATACCCATCATTAAGTAACCACATAAGGGTTACTAAGTTTGTTTAACGTTCAGTGGTAGCGCCCTGACATACCGTTTCTGACGCATGAGTACGCCAAGCTATTGTTATGGGTTAGGTTAGGTATTGGTATGGTTGTTTATTTTATGGTTTATTAGATTGTACATAGTTTTGGTTGTATTGTTGGTAGTTAATTTTATTTTAGGGTTTTTGTGTACTGTGTTTGTGTGGGTATACATACACACATCTATATATATATATAGATTATATGAATACATATATATATATATAATATATATGTATATAATATATATATATATATAGGTGGGTGTTGTATATATGTGTGGTGTGTGTGTATATATATATATATATACGCGTTAAATATGTATGTATGGGTGTGAGGTGTATATATATATTATATATTATTATAATATATATTTATATATATATATATTTATTATATAATATATCTAACATTTCAAATATGCGAGAACAAATATTGAGGAAAAAAAAAAATCAAGGATTTTTTAAAGAATTTCATTGTTTATCATGGGGAAAATAAGTATGTGGTCACCCACAAACAAGCAAGATTTTCTTGTCTCTCACAGACCTTGTAACTTCTTCTTTTAAGAAGCTTCTCTGTCTCACTCGTTACCTGTATCAATGTCACCTGTTTGACCTCGGTGTGGTATAAAAGACAAACTGTCACAGCCTCAAACAGTTCAGGCTCCAAACTCAACCATGGCCAAGACCAACGAGCTGTTCGATGGACATCAGAAAGAAAATTGTAGACCTGCACGAGGCTGGGAAGAGGGAGAAATCTACAATAGGCATGCAGATTGGGTGAATAAATTCAAACTGTGGGTTGTTTGTGCAATTGTAAAGAAAATGGAAGATTATACAAGGGACCATTGATAATCTCCTCGATCTGGGGCTCCACGCAAGGATATGCATGACCGTGAGGTCAAAATGATCATGAGAACGGTTGAGCAAAAAATCCAGAAAACTACACGGAGGGACTTGAGGAATGACCTGCAGGAGCTGGGACCAAAGTAACAAAGACTACCATCAGTACACACTACGCCCGAGAGGGACTCAGATCCTGCAGGCCAGGCGTGCCCCTGCTTAAGCAAGGGACATGCCAGGCCCCATCTGAAGTTTGCACAGAGAGCCTATGGCTTTCCCAGAAGAGGAGTGGGAGAATATCATGTGCTAGATGGAACAGCCAAAATAGAACTTTTTGGTTTAAAAACTCAACGTCTGTTTGGAGGAAGAAGAATTCTGTTGGCATCCCAAGAACACCAACCTACTGTTGAGGATGAAGGTGAGTATGATCTGAGGTGTTCATTTTGCTCATGTATTGGTTATATATTGATTCTTCTCTGGTTTGGTTTTAATTGGATTTGAAACACAACACACAAGTTTGTCTTTTTATCTTTGTGGGGACTTTGCATAATAATTTTGCCTTATTTTAAATATTCCTGCAGATAACCAGAACCTGCACCTCAGTAACCAAAAACAAATCTTTTGTGGGGTTTTTTGGTAATAATTAAATTTTAAAAATAAAATAAAAATAATTAAAAGCAGTTTGTCGGCCACTAAAATGGGTAACAAGACACATTACTCTCCTTGTGGGAACGTTTGATTCTAATAATAATAAGTTGTGCTTCTATAGCGCCTTTATAAAACCTAAGGTCACTTACAAGAAAGAAGAAAAGAAAAATTCACAGAGGTAATAAAATAGAAATTATACACACACACACACACACACACACACACACACATACATATATATGAATATGAAACAGACCACGGGGGTATTTCAGAAAGCAGGTTTAGTGAAAACTCAAGAGTTTACGGATACAAGTCAAGTCAGATCTATTTCTATAGCGCTTTTTACAGTATAGCATTGTTTCAAAGCAACTTTACAATTTTTGATTATAACCTAATATCTACGTCCAATCCCAAATTGAGCAAGCCTAGGGCGACAGTGGAAAGGAAAAACTCTCTAAGTGTTATGAGGAAGAAACCTTGGGAGGACCAAGACTCAAAAAGGGACCCGACCTCCTTGGGCGGCATAGATGATAAATGTAAGAATGAAACTAAAGTCATGGAGTCAAAGTTCAAATAAAATGTGAAATGTGCACATTAAGTGGCCCGGGTATGATGGGGCTGGAGCTGATGACGGAAGCAGCTTGAGTGAAGCTGCAGTGGATGAACATCATGTGTGGGGCTGCGGGAGGCAGAAGACAGCAACCCAACGTCTCTGATCATCATAAGACTCTTTGACTATGAACCCCCAGCTCTTCCCTTAGTCTAAGGTAAGGAGGCACAAGTCAAGATCAAGAGGACTGAAGCCCAGTTCAGCCAGACCGCCCACTCGACACTCCTGGCTAACGGACAAGGCAGGCAGGCCAGACAGGACTCCAGACTCCGTCCCCAGTGACCCAAGCCATGCATCCCGGTCTAAATCTAGTCAAAAGCCTGCGTAAATAAGTATGGCTTAGCCTAGACTTAAAAACTGTGGAGAGTGTCTGAGTCTAGAACAAAAGTGCGGTAGTTATTCCATAGTTGGGGGGCCATGTATGAGAAAGCCTTTCCCCATGCTGTTATGACTTTTTAATTAGAACTAAAGAAGTCCTGTATCTGCGAACGAACTAGACGAGCTGGATTGTAAAACTCTAAGGAGTTCATCAGATAATGTGGGGCCAGGCCATGTAGAGCTTTCATGTAGAGTGGAAACTAATGCCATGTTTACGACTAAACTGAGCTAGTGGACACAGCATAAAAAGAAGAGAATAAAAGCGAGCCAAGCACTGACCCCTGAGGCACGCCATACTTCACTTTTGAGAGCTTAGACCTTAGATTATTTATATGAACAAACTGGTACCGGTCGGTTAAGTAGGATTTAAACCAAGAAAGTGCTAATCCCTTAATACCTACAGTATTTTCTAGTCTGTTTAGTAAAATGGCAAGTTCTATAGTGTCAAATGCTGCACTTAAATCTCACAGAACAAGAAAAGAAACACATCCCTTATCTGAGGACATTAGCAAGTCATTTAGCACCCTAATTAATGCGGTTTCAGTACTATGATGGGGCCTGAAGCCAGACTGAAATGGTTCATAAATTTCATTCTTTTGGAGGTAACTGCAGAGCTGCTGATGGACGGCTTTTTCTAAGATTTTGGACAGAAAGGGTAGATTTCAAATTGGTCTTTAATTAGATATCACACAAGGGTCAAGATTGGCTTTTTTAATCAGTGGTTTGATAACGGCAGACTTAAAGGATTTGGGCACATAACCAAAGGTAAGGGATGAATTTAAAATAACTAACACTGGCTCTATAATACTAGGTATTACTTGTTTGAGTTAAACGTGTAGGAATTGGATCTAATAAACATGTTGATGACTTAGACGAGCTGATCAGTGCGGATAGTTCAGTATTAGTAATTGGGGTAAAAGATTCTAATCTTGATTTACAGCTCATTAAACAGATGTCTTCACTAGTGCTGCATCTGGAAGGTTGCTGAATAGTTTGGTGATGTGATGAGCATCGAGTTTGATGCCTAATGTTTTCTATCTTATCATTAAAGAAGTCATGAAATAATTACTGTAAAAATAAAGAAATTCTGAATAGGGACCAGGGATGAGGCGGTAAATAGTGATAAGCTGAAAAGAGTGTGGTTTTGACTTCCATAACGATGGATCAGTCACATTAAGAATCAGTATTTCAAAAGAATTAGCCTTGTAATGGGATTTAGCTGTAACACCTAACTCTTTGTCAAAAATTGTGACTATGCCTCCCCCCCGACCATTAGGACGAGGGCAATTAGCATGACTGTATCCAGGAGGTGAGGCTTCATTTAAGGCTAAATATTCATCAGGTCTAATCCAAGTTTCAGTGAGACAGAGAGCGTGTAAGCGTTTATCAGTGATCATTTCATTTACAATCACTGCTTTGTCTGTAAGTGATCTAATGTTAAGTAGTCCTAGCTTTAGTCTTAGGTTGTTATTTCTTTGGCAGCTATCTGTGTTCATACTAATGAGGTTATTAAAACAAATGAAGGATATAATCAGTATTAACAGTTCACGATAATTACATGACTCTGTTGCAAGCGACGTTATTTTGTACAGAATGTTCTGTCCCTGCTCTGAAAACTGCAAGGCTTAGAGCACCATGACCTACTCCACGACTTTTTCCTTTCTGAGAGCATTTACGTTTAGGGCAGATGCGGGTAACAGACACAGTTTCAATAATGTGGGTTCTGGGTGACGGTGCATGGCTACCAGCAGACAGTTGGTTAAGCCGGTCTGTCTGCTGCCTGACCCCTGCTCTGGATAGTCAGCCCCTAACCAATCGGGCCATAAGACTATGGGCAATGTTGCAGGAGATGAGAGCAGCACCCATCCTAAAAGACCAGGTTTACCCTCAAAGGTGTCCAGTTGTCTATATAGCCCACATTGTTTTCAGAGCACCACTTGGACAGCCAGCAGTTCAGCGACCATAACCTGCTGCATTGGGATGGGGCCAGAGCACACTACGGCATTGGACATCGCCTTCGTCACGCTAACCACCTCTACAAAATTAGCCTTAGTAACTTCTGACTGACGAAGGCGTATATCATTAGCCCCTACATGAATAACTATCCTAGAGAATCTGCGGCTCTCGAGTTCACTAAGACTCGTTACAATGTCCGACACTCGGGCTCTCGGGATACAGGTAACTCTAAGCTGCTGGTGTCCTAAAGGGTAGCTAGTTTCATGTGTCGTGAAATAGTCACTATGACCAGAGCTCTTTCAACAGGCTGCTCAGTGGGTGTTTTACTGAGGAGGGTAAACCTGTTGGACACGTGAACAGGTAAAGAGTGGTGCTCTCGTGGGCTAGCCTTACGACTACGTCGCCGAACCATCACCCACTTGCCCTGCTGCGAGGGCTCTGCCGGGGTGGGGGCATTAACTTCACCTTTGGCATCCAGATTTGCTAAGCTAGGAGCTGAGCTAGCCTTCTCTAATGTCTGGATGCGTTCCTCTAAAACTACAATCTTCTCCGTCAGACTAGCTACAAGCCTACACCTATCACAAATAAAATTTAAACTAATAACGGAGGAAGAATAGCTAAACATGCCACACTCGGCACAGGGAACAAGCGCAGCAGAAGCCACGTTAGCACAATTGATGAATTAAAGGTACTTGACTCCGAGTGGTGTTGTGGGGTGCCGAGTGAAGATATGGTTCAGCTGCAGCCGATGGTCCAATGCAATGCTCGATTAAAGCGTTAATGGAAAGTTAATACAAAACGTCACTAAAACTAAGTCTCAGAAAAAAATAAGGTGGGAAAAGGCTGTAAAAAAGTTATAAAAACACACACTACTGCAGAAGAAGACCAACTCTGGTAATTAGCTAATGTCTAATTACTGCAAACACAAGCCGGTACTGAATAGTTTGGTGATGTGATGAGCATCGAGTTTTATGCCTAATGTTTTCTATGTTATCAAAGAAAGTCATGAAATCATTACTGTTAAAATTACACAGAACAGGTGAATCACTTTCTGTAGGGTTTTTTGTTAATTTGGATACTGTATTAAAGAGAAATCTAGGATTATTCTTATTTTTCTCTATGATTGAGGAGAAATATGCAGCTTTAGCTTTAGTAAGGGCATGCTTATACTCTGTCATGCTGTCCCTCCAAGCAACCTTAAACACCTCCAATTTATTATGTCTCCACTTGTGCTGTAGATGCCGTGTTCTTTGCTTAAAGGTACGGGTGTGGTCATTATACCATGGTGCTAGCCTTTTTTCCCTAATGCGTTTGACCCTAGCAGGAGCAATCGTGTCCAGGGTTGAGTGAAGCACACACATTCTAATTGGTCATTTACACACTCAAGGTGATCGGGCTCCATAGGTGTATTAAATTTCAAGTCTGGTAGGTTTTTGATAAACGCAGCTGGAGTAGCAGATGTGATAGTGCGCTTGGTGTGATAACGAGGCAGAAGGATTTTATTTATTAGAGATAGCTCAAATAGTAAAAGATAGTGATCTGAAATCAAATCACTTTGCGAGAAAACATCAAGGTTATCTATATAAATATGTAGCAAACCTAAGACTACACTTTAATTGGATTAATTTTAATTAAACTTTATTAATTAAAATTATATAAATGTATTAATTAATTAATTAAGAAAAAAGGGGCACCACCAAATCGTTTATTATAAATATAAATAATTCACTGGTAGATTTGGAGACCAGTTAAAGAGGGAACAACAAACTTCATCAGTCTAGGTCTGAATAGTGAATTCAAAGTATATTTCTCGACCTTGGAATGAATGAACTTTCACACCAGGCGGCAAATTCAAAAGGTTTATAAACAAGTTTTTTAACTACAAACAAGGCAATACCAACAGATTATCTAATGTGATAAGTGTATCACAGAGTTAAAATCATAAAATGACGATGAACATGTATATATCACAGTATGGGAAACAGGGAATAATGGCAAGCGTACATATCACAGTAATTAAAAGTCAGAAACCAAGATGACTCTATGTAACTTATCGGTCGCGCAATAATTACCAACGTTGCAATGTTACGGGTAACCTTAATTACGTTGAATGTGAATAGTATGGTAGAAGTTACTTAGGCGTGGATAAGTGTATGTTGAAGCGTGGTTTTAAGATCAAACGCAATGTTATGAGAATCAGGGACCCAGATAAGCCATAACGGCGGTATTTGCCGGTTGGTTTGCGAGGGCTCACGCGAAGGAGATGGAACGGAACCGGGCCTCTGCCTGTCGTCAGACGTCACATGGGGAACGAAAGCGATCCAATCTTCAGACTTTAATGCCCCTGTTCGGTGGACTCTGGAAGATCTTGGCAATTAGCCTTCGGTCCGTGGAACCACAGATGTGTTGAGGGCCTCGCTCCGGTTTGGCTTTCTTCCCAGCTGTTGGTGATCCGGGGTCTCTGACCTCGACTTGCGTGCGTGCGTGCGTCTCGATTCTATCTTGGCCACAGATAAAGGTGGAGTCGAAACACGTTCCTAGCACCACGAGCTTCAACACAAAAACTTGGAAAACTTGGTTATGGTACGAAAATGGCAGAGCGTGAAGTAGATCTTGGCTGGCTGGTCTTTCAAACTATCTTCTAATTCCGCAATAGCGAACTACTTAAGACTGCTGGGCACAGGAAACTTAAAAAAATGCAAAAACTTGAGCAAAACAAATAACAAAAGAGAAAAGGAGAAACTGCAACTTTAAAAGACACAAGAAAAGACTTAAGAACACAGAGAACAAAAACACACATACGAGACTTGAAGCTAGCTCCTCCCATGCGGTCGGCCCGCGTGTGCTTTTTGAATGTTCCGGCTCGTAAGCGGCTGGAGGCGGGACATAAAGGAGTTGCCCTTACTTAGCCAATGAGAAGCTGACTCATCAGTAAAGCCCTCCTATCGTGGCTGTGTCACCGCCCATATGAGCCACCGACGTTCTAACTTGGATTAATAATATCCTACATATCTAAAAGAGATTAAAAGTATCACATTAATAACCGAAATTCTCAAAGTTACAAGTTTAGATGCAAGGTTCAGATGATCACAGGCACCTTGAATTGATAACCTAGAACATCTTTAAAGCGTTCTAACTACAGCACATGCATTTGCTATTCCTTAAACAACTAACTAAGAATACGATCAATACAAGTGTAGGAAACGGTACATTCTAAATAACAACTTTCATTTCTGTCCTTTATAAGTATGAACGAGGAAAAACAGTAAAAACAAGCGATCGATATTGATCAGATATAAAACAGCTGTTATTCTAATCACAACTAAGTATGGCACAACTGGATCATATCATAGATATAAAATGACGTTATAACCCAAAACATTAACCAAAAAATACAGATGAAAATAAACAATCAGTAACATACATACACATATATATATATTATATATATATATATATATATATATATATATATATATATATATTTATATATATATATATATGTATGTATGTGTGGGTGTGTGTTTGTGTATATGTATATATATATATATACACATACACATACACACAATTATGTATTTGTGGGTACGAGGAATATCTTCTGATCCATTCTTTGTATGGAATAGTGAAGTACACATATAGTGGATTTAGACTTATTCTGAAAGCAAAGTATCATTTGTTATGTAATTAAAAAAGGTTCGATGAAGATAATCGGTTCTCAATGAAAATGTAATGCTTTAATTAAAGAAAATGTGTCTTTAGAAACAAACGCTGGAATCCTTTTGGTCGTAAATCTTCAGGGTGTCCTTTCTGGCGCCAGGCCGGCTGCGAAAAAAGAACGTCGATAATTTTGCAATAGTCAGCAGAGAAAAATTGAGAAAAACTTGGTGGACTGGACCGTTGAAACCCCCTTTTTAAGATTAGCACATGGACTTAGTTTATGAGTTAGAGATGTCGAAGGTTGTATGTCTGTTTAAACAGAGTCCAATTCCGTGGTTTCAGAAAGAGTCAACCGTTGGAGTCAAACGGTTGGGGGAAGATCCTGCCCAGATGGTGGCCTTTTTGCATTCCGAAATGTCGTAAAGTTTTATGACTTGGGGGAAGAAGGTAAAGAGAGGGAGATACAGCAATCACGCTACATATATATCAAATGTGATTGGCTGCATAGATGGCACTCTTTGCTAAATGAAGGCATAGGAAGTTTTCCCACAACATCAATGTGCAGGTAGGCCTAAATAATAGCAATTTTGCATTACAAATGAAATACAAATCACAATACAGCCACTGCAGTTAATTACTGTTCTGCAGTGTGAAGATCATATGTGATGCAGCCCACATCATCAGCAACATGGAAGCAAAGTAGCCTGGGTCTGTGCCTGACTTGTAAAGTGTTCATGAGTGTACAGTGAGTGCTAGATTTGCCTATGGTGAGTATATACAGTACATATAACTATATCCTCTCATAATCAACATTTAGTTCTGTTTGCCACTGATAATTTAAACTGTATCCTTGTATTATCTATCATAGGAGAGTTTGATGATTACAGACAGAATGTATGTCCCACTCATCCAGTGACCATCCCCATTACTGATTAGCCCATCACCTCTCCAGTGTCAAATAAAAACAATATGCCTGTCTTTTTATGAAGTCTTCTTTATTTCCTGCAAGTACAAATGCAGTACAGGGGTTAATATCTTGTTCTTCAAACAAGTAAAATCATCCACCTGTGGGCACCTCATCCACCTTTAACTGATGTTCCAGCGGTTGTATTTCCATTATTGTCTTTTATATCTGCAGCCTTATGTGATCCATTTCTAAATTTGATTTTTCCATTTGTTTCTGAAAGTACACCTTTTACGGGGAGCTACAGGAACACAAACAAAATGACATTGACTATCACAGTGCTAGGTCTAAGTCATGGGCCAATTCTGAACCACATCTTACTGAGATGCATTGTGCTGTGGAGGTGGGTGGTCCCTCTTCCTCCTGCAATACAAATGAACAATTTTCTGTGGAGTATTGAAAGTACTTACACCTGTATGGAGCTCTATTATGGCTCCACCAGATTACACCAACAGTACCTGGTAGAAAATTGAGAAGACTAGAGAGTTAAATTATAACTTTAACTCATTTTACTAATTTAAACAAGACAATGTACCTAATTGGACTTTTGTTTCTACAACAGTGTGCATCACAGTTTTTCAAATCTGTAACTCCGAGTCACCATGAATTATGAAGAATCTGAAAGGTAACAGCAGTCAATTACAAAGAATCTGTGTGCCAAGTTGTGTCTAGTAATGGTTGGGTGGCATCACTGATCCCACAGTGGCAAAATGATGAATCTACACAAGTTTATATCCTTAATTTGAATGACTACCCTTTTATGTAAGCAACTGGGTCCTGGGGGTGGAGTCAGATGAGCTTCCTCCTGGGATGCCTTCAGCAACAGGTCACCCAGTGTTTTGAATGAGGGCCATCTCTTCAGCCTCTGTGAGAGGTGTATTTTGGCCCTCAGCCTATTTCTGTTGGCTATAAGGGAGGTCAAATTTGAACACATCCAACATTGAACAAATTTGGAGGCTTGTATGTATAAAGGCATGAAGGTGTTGCTTTCAAATAGATAATATGAAATACTATTGGAATGGCTGAACAATTTACTTTTATCTCTCTTAGGAAATTTCACTAGCTAATTACATATGACATTACCACTGAGTATTATTTAATTATGTAGGGTAGCTAAACAACATCACGAATGCATGTAATGATATTATACCTTACCTGTTTGAACTATAATTTGTGTTTTATCTTCAGTTCCTGATAAGTAGCTACATTTTGTGCTTGTTGGGTTGCACCGCACACACACATACGTAAAATAAAATAAGTGGAACACTCCGAATAAAACTTTTTTTCAGTTATTGCTCACGCCAGCTCATGTTATTTTGCTACTGTATTATTTTTTCCTAAATATATGCTCAAATTATATATACGCACCCATTTCTAACTCCACTGGGTTGAAGCGCGAGGATCGAGCCCGGTTTTTTCTCCCGTTGCCGTGCTGATCCGTGTTATCTGTGTTCCATTGATGAGGGCTTTGTATCTCATCGTGCCCGAGCTAAAGTAACTCGGCGTTGACTGAACTAACCGTTATCCCCCCTTCTGAAACCAAAAACTCTTGAGTTGGACAGTTCAGGATTGCTCAACCCAGAGTTCAGATTTGAACTCAGGGATTGTTAGACCTGCTTTCTGAAATACCCCCCTGGTTTAGTAATAATAATGCTGCTAATAATCATCATCATCGTTATCATCATATTTGTTAATGTTTAATTAATCTATGATTTGTTGCTGAAGCTCATGACTCAAGGCAGGTGCAGCCCCTAAATACACACACACACAAACACCTCACATCTCTCATTCAGTGTGTGTCGGTGATCAGAGACGTTCAGGCACGCGGAGTTTTGTCTCATTTACCTGCACACCGGATCGCGTCTCCACCCGTAACCCAGCGCGAGCTGATCCAGTTAATAAATCCATTCTCATCCCAGTCTAAATCCTGGACCGCTGATCCCGGTCTGATCCCGGTCGGATCCCGGGACTGACTGCTACAATTCAGACGAAAATAAAGTCTGAGCGCGCGCACATCCGCCTCTATCTGTGTTTGAACGCTCACTCCCCCTCCCAAGGCTCTCCCTCACTCAGCAGCAGGGGCAAACCCGAGTCACATATCAATTATTAAACCTCAATCAGAAACGATCACTTATTAAGTGTTTATTAACTAATAGGAGCTCCCAGAGCCTGGGGTTTTTATTATTAATTAAATTACTCATTTATTTTCATCTGCTAAACAAATGTCACTTTTCACTATCACATTAAAAGAAGCGGTTCATTCAACGAACTGTACCATTCACCTGATACTACTACTATTATTATTATTATTATTATTATTATCAAAACCTTCAAATCATCAGGAAATCCGATTTCAAGCATTACATAAGTAACTTAATATTTATTACTTTATGTTTATGCTTTAATGGATGTAATAAATAAATATTTAGCAAAATGATTATTGATACTATTTGCTTATTATTTTAATATTATTATTAAATATTATTACTGTAGTATTCTTATTACTGTTATCATTGTTAGTAGTATTATTGGTGTTATCGTATTATTAATAGTAGTATTGTTTTTATTTTATTTTTAATTTATTACTGTTTTTGTTATTGTTTTTTAATATTTTGTAATATTATTTTAGCATTTGTTGTTAATATTAATATATAATATTTTATTATTATTGCTATTATTATTATAGTTACATGTTATGAGAGTTATTTTTATTATTATTGATGTTATTAATATTATTTGTAGTATTGTTATAGTATTGTTTTTTTATTTTATTATTGTTGTTTTTGTTAGAATTGTTGTTGTTTAGTAATATTATTATCGTTATCATTTGTTGTTAACATTATTATTGTCACTGATGTTGTTAGTGTATTAGTAATAGTAGTATTATTTTATCTCTGACCCCTTTCTCTTGTTTGTTTTTCCATTTCTTTTCTTAATTTTCCTTTTTCCTCTTTCTTTCTTGTCTCCTTTCTTTTCTTTTCTTTTCTTTCTTTCTTCTTTCACCTTTCCCCCACTTTTATATCTGTCCCCTTTCCCCTCATTTATTTGCTTTTTTCTTGTCTTCCTTCCTTCCTTTTTTTTTCTTTCTTTCTTTCTCTCTTGCTTTTTGGGGAGATTCTCCATCCACCAGGTCCTTCCACCAGTGAAGGAGGAGAAGAAGAGACAGTCAGTGACCAACCACCAGCACTGCCAACAAAAGCAGTAGATGAGACCGAGCAGGGTTCTGACTGATGATGATGATATACAGACTAATAGCAGAAGAAATCACACAAAGGGTCCCATTTTTATTCTCGTAGTGCAAACTTAAAGTCAGGGATTAAAGGTCAGTACGGTGACCCCCCATACTCGGGCTGGACCCCCGAGCAACTTCCATCCGCTCTTATTACAGACTGTTCCAGTCGAAAGAAACAAATCTGCTTTATGCTCTTACTCAGTCTCTTATTCCCACATGCTACACTTTACCTGTGTTCTTGTACTCGAGTTTGGTCTCGTAACTGTGCATTTTCACCTGCTCGCTTTAGTTTACCATGTCCTCATAATCTGGAATTATTATTATTATTATTATTATTATTATGATTATTATGTTTTCGCATGTAATAATAAAAGTGGATGGGATGGATGTTGTTTATATTCAGGTGACTTTATCTGGTGATTTTGATTAAGTTTGAGAGAAGAAGGGAAAAAGAATCATCACCATCATTTGCTTCCAAAAGTTACCTTAGTTTGACTAAGACTATAAAGTAATAATAATTAATAATCATGTTAGGCTATATACTATTTAATGTTATATTTTACAAAATATATGATGAAATATATTATTCATTAATATATACATATTCATATATATTAATATACATTATGAACGTAAAGTGAATTACAGTTAATTCTTCTTTTTATTCTTGTATGAAGATAAAAAACATCTTAACCTGATCTCTGTCGAACTCGGCTCTGGCTATCTTGACAACAACACTACTCCAGGACATAACATAACGTTACTCTCCCTGTAGCCCAGAGGATTTTGGGTTTCCCTTCTGAACCTGATTCCTCTCAAGATTTTGCGATAAGTGAGTTTTTCCTCACCACATGTTTTAGAAAGCTTTTATGAAACGTGTTGTCAAGTCAGTCAGATTTATTTATATAGCCCTTTTTACAATGGAGCATTGTCTCAACGCAACTTTACAATGTTTGATTATCTCCTAATATCTATGTCCAATCACAAATTGAGCAAGCCTAGGGCAACAGTGGCAAGGAAAAACTCCCTAAGTGTTATGAAGAAGAAACCTTGGGAGGACCAAGACTCAAAAAGGGACCAAACTAAAGTCATGGAGTCATACTTCAAATAAAATGTGAAGTATGCACACCGGTATTAAGTGGCCCGATACACAGAGTCACTGTAGGATCCTGAGTCTAAGCAGGAAAGTCCTTGGCGGCATTTCGTCCCCAGATAACCGGAGGAGGGTGAGGGTTACTGCCCTCTGGTGTGGTGGGGCTGGAGCTGATGATGGAAGCAGCTTGAGTGAAGCTGAAGCGGCTGAACATCATGTGATTAGAAGTGAATGAAAAAGTTGGGACAATATGGAAAATGCAAATTAAAAAATATGCACTGTTCCTTATATTTACTTTGTCTTTTGTTTCAATACAGACAGTATGAACCTGAGATATTTCATGTTTTTTTCTGTTCAATTTAATTTAATTTCTTAATAAACATCCATTCCTGCATTTCAGGCCTGCAACCTATTCCAAAAAAGTTGGGACAAATAAAAACACAACACATTCCAAAACAGTTGGGGTTCAATTTAGGTCTAATAATGATGTGATGTCAAACAGGTGATTATAATCATGATTTGGTACAAAAGCAGTATCCAGGAAAGGCTGAGTCTTTGAGGAGTAAAGATGATCAGAGGATCTCCAGTTTATCATAACTGTGTAAGAAAACGATTGAAATGATTTGCATTGTCTCATTTTAAAATACATGGACGTCCCTGATAAAGATGTCATCGTGAAGATAGCTGATGTTGCTCTAAAATCTCAGTGTACTTTTCTGCATTAATGCTGCATCACAGAAGTGGAAATGACCTTTACCAAGGGCCCTGACCCGACCCCATACCATGACAGAGCCTGGCTTTTGGACTTGTTCCTCATAACAGTCTGGAAGGTCCATTTTTCATCTTTGGTCCATTTCTTCCAAAAAATGATCTGCAATAGAGATCTCTGACTGCATTCCCCATTAGTAAACAAACTTTCAAGAAATGCTCATTTTGTCTGAAATCTTGTTTATTTTGTCTGTGAACTTGAGTTAGGTGTGAGGTCAAGAAAGAAAATTCAATCAGTAGCACACAATCTTTGCTTGACAATCATTTATCAAAGCTCAACTGACAAACTCTACTTTTTTTTTACAGAAGCTGCAACTTTCTTTTGAAAACAAAAAGAATCAAAACATTTACTTTAGGTTAAAGGGGTTAAGTTTAGGGGTAGGTTTAGCTTTAATTAGGTACTGTAACCATTATGCCAGTGGAATGTTCCCAATTTGATAGTGAGCCAGATTTGTACGTGTGTGACGACAATACTAAGACAATCTTTGTACCTTGGTGGTGCACAGCTTTCATGTAAATATGTAAATAGGTTTCACTTTTCATAAAATTTCAAGCTGAAAAAATAACATTTATGGCGTTTTCTCTGCTGGTAAACAGTAGCAGGTAATTCTTGACCCTTCAGACAACACAGGAGCTAAATGCACCTCTTAGGAGGGGATAAACTACTTTAATATTAAACATAGCTCCTCTACTTTTGGTTTGCTGCACAGATACAACATGTAAGACAGAAATGAACTGATTTCGATCCAAATAAGCATCTGCGTTAGCGAGTGCGCTAGTGCGGCGCCATTTTGTAAAGCGCACACTAGTTAGTGCTCTACGGAATAACCTGTTGCCGTGAGATCTCGCTGGCTCTCGCGAGAGGTCGGTAACTTCCTGCAGTAGTTGTTTGGATAGAGTGTCAGTTAGCAGTGGTCCTGAGCGCTCTCTAAAGCGAGGAAACAGGCGTGTGCCGGGATCGGTACGGACTTCAGGTGAGCAGTACATTAGGTACCGGATTATATGAAGCTGCCTGTAGTAGCTGTGGGGGAATCTGCTGCTGTTAAACTCTGGGTTCGCTGGTAGACAGAGTTACTAGCCTGTGAGCTAACAGCCAGCTAAAGGAGTTCATCTTACAGCTTCTCATGGCGCGGCCTGACAGAGAGACGCTTTCAGTGTTCCAACTTTAACAATGGCGTTTTATACCCATCATAAAGTAACCACACTAAGTTAGGTTAAGTTTGTTACCGTTCAGTTTTTAGCGTCCCTGACGGTACCGTTACTGCGCATGCGTACGCCAAGCTACCTTTGTCACGCGTGCGTAGTGTGAAGGTCTGACCCTGGCTGTTTAATCTGTATACAAGTGGAAAAAAAATATTTTGTGTTTTTTATTCTTCTTAAAATGTTAAATAATTATTAATAGAGTTATTATTATTAGAATTATAGTTATTAATGTACTCTTAATAAAAGTAATATTAATTATAATTATTATTAATTAGTAGTGGAGTTATTGCCTGTTTTTTTTTTTATATTTGTATTTATTGGGATTATTTATTTTTTCTTTTGTTATTAGATTTATTATATTGTATTTAAGTGGGAGTGCTGGAGTTATCTATTATTGTTGTTATTTATTTAGTAATTATTATTATTCATTAGTCATTGTTAGTGGAGTTGTTGCCTATTATTGTATTTGTTTATATATGTTTTTATTTATTTTTACCTTAAGGTAAAGAGGACAGGAAAAACAATTGTTAATATAATACATATTATACTGTATAATAAATAATGTTATTATACAGAAAATAAACACGTATATCCATTGATCAGATTTCATTTACTTAAAAGAAAGTTTGTTTCCATTCAGCAAAGATCCACTGAATATTTACGTCTGTTATCACATGTGTATCGGGTTTAACCCCAGATCCTTTCCAGGCTGTACTGACCTGTGTGGTTAGATTCCATCTCACCCCATTCTGTGTGTGTGTGTGTGTGTGTGTGTGTGTGTGTGTGTGTGTGTGTGTGTGTGTGTGTGTGTGGTGTGTGTGTGTGTAGCAGGCTGGAGGTTTGGGAGTATGGAGCTGTGAGAGAAGCTCCTGTGAGGTGAGCAAACACAACCTAACGAGCATAACTGGGTGTGATTTATTAAATTAGATCCTGCATTTATTACTGATAAACCAAAAATAAATAATTAGTTATTAGTTTGGTTGCTTTGGAGATTTAAATACGTCTTGTACATCCAATCAGCTTGTGAAACTCTGAGGGTTGGACCATGATTTTTTTGGTTTATACCTCTAAGAGCTGGCTAAGGACATATTCAGGGCTAAAAATGAAATCTGAGCTGAGTCCTGGTGTCGCTCTGTAAGAGCAGGAGGAAGCACAAAAGCTCAGAAACCCGTTTAACAAGTGGAACAGATCGAAGCCCCATTCCGAGAAATCCTTCAGGGCTGGAATCTCGCGTTAGTCACGAGGAGGGGAACGGGGCTGTGATTCAATGAGGATTTTTTTTTTTTTTTTATGTTGGAGTCTAAAAAGCATTATAAAGCAACTAAGTAAAGAGTACATGGATTAAAGCAGGCTAACGGCCTTCCGAAAAAGAAGTTGGAAAGAACACGCATACATTAAGGCCTGTCCTTAACACCGAGCCCGAAACTGACAGACTGAGATGATGTTTGTAATCTTTAATTGGAGCCTGTTTTAATTTCTGCATTAAAATCAGGCTGACCAATCAGAGCTCGGTTGCCGGGCAGAACAGCTCATCAGGAGCTTATAGGACGAGCAACAGGCTGCCTCTAAAAACATGGATATTAAAGAAAAGCTCTGGTGGAATAGAGCTGAAAGGCTGGAGAATGATGGAGATAAAGCTCATAGGGACTGGATGGAAGCGTCTGATTATTTATCTAAAACACAATCTAGAGCTTCCTGCTTTAATATTGGCATGCTTTTGTTTGTTTAATTTGATGATGTGAAAAAGACATGGCGAAATCTTTAACTCATTAAGAGGAGAAATTAAAGAAAGCAAAAGCAGAGAGATTAAAGGGAGTTCAGACCAAAATAACCGGACGGATCATTTCCTGTGTGCAGCAGGTGGGAGTCCAGAGGAGAGAACCCTGCAGGCATGGATTCACACACCGGTGAGTGTGGCTCATGAATACACTCTCTTAAGCGGAGTGTGTGTGTGTGATACGGATTAGAGACTAATGTGTGTTTCTGACAGAGCTCTCATCTGCATGGAAGAGTCTGAACCAGAGCAAAGCAGCTGTAAGTCTCTGTGTGTGTGTGTGTGTGTGTGCTGAGTAGTATTTGGTTTAAATCGATGAGGTGTGTGTCTGATCGTCACTGTGTGTGTGTGTGTGTGTGTGTGTGTGTGTGTGTGTGTTAGCTCCGTCACATCGAGAATCGGTTAGAGGCGGCGGCGGGCTCGGGGGTCGTCCTGACCCGGCTGGACGGTGAGAGGAACAAATCCAGACGCAGAGGTACCCAGAGTCATAGCCGGTCTGTAGGTGCGTTCTGCACTTACTCAACCTTCGCTTCCCCTGCTGTAGGGAGGCGGAGCCAGGAGGACGACCATGCAGAGGATAAGCCCCGCCCACAGAGCAGGCGCAGCCCGGACAAGAGCTCGCGCAGCCCGCTCCGGGCCAGCACCCAAGACAACGCGCACAGGTACGGCTCGGGTCCACGCTTACGGAGCTCTGGTTCGAACCGGCGACCTTTTTAACACGAGTACTAAATGCAGTGTGTGCCTCAGACCCGCCTCTCCTCCGCCCGATTCGTCTCGGGGCCGCCTGGATCTGGACAGCACCCGGTCCTCGGCGGTGGAGGCCACCACGGTGCGGGTGCTGAACGACCCGCGGGGCCTGGAGGTGAGCCCGGGGGCGGGAGCGGCTCGTCTGGAGAGGCTGAGGCAGCGTCAGACGGACCAGAAGCTGGAGAAGCTGAAGGAGAGGATCAGGAGGCAGAGGGAGCAGCTGGAGGAGGCGGCACAGAGAGACCGGGCACTGCTGCCGGGCACCGGGGCACAGCGGGTCGGCGCTGCTACAGTGCGTAAGGTGGCACCCGCCCCGCCCGCACCCGTCTATAAAGGTACTAAATAAGCTCGAGGTGTGTGTGTGTGTGTGTGTGTGTGTGTGTGTGTGTATATATGTGTATATGTGTAGCTGGAGTTTATTATGGAGTGTTTGCTTACAGGGTTTAACAGCAGTGAGATTAAGATCGAACAGCCCCTAGAGTTCAGCTCGAACCGAGATGGCTATAAAGAGCTCACACACCACCTCACAGGTACACACACACACACACACACACAGAGCAGCTGTAATCAGGCCTGTTACTAACACTTCTCATGTCTTCTCTCAGAGCGAGGGAAACACAAGCCTCCGGAGAGAAAGATCACCAAACCAGTGAGGAAGATTCACCGGTCAGCATCTGTGCCCGAATCCAGACCCGAACCCAGACCAGGTACCAGTCCCTCTGACATCTCAGGCGTTCATCGGAGAAGGAGGTTCTAATAGTTTGTAGTCCGATATCTGTAGCTGTAGAGGAGCAGCAGCTTTAGACTAAAGCTTCAGACTGGCGTTAGCTTGGGCTTAGAGTGGCCAGATCAGCTACCGAAGCTTTAGGTTACATTTAGATCAAGTTTAAGATCGGTTTAGATCACGCTTAGGCTGTGTTTAATGTTTAGGCTCGGCTTAAGTTAAACCAGGTTTAGATTAGCTTTAGATTGTTAAAATCTGGGATTAGATTACATTTAAGCCATGTTTAGATTGTTTTGTTAGGTTTGGATTATGCTTAGGATTGGTCTATATTAGGGTTAGGCCTGATTTAGTTCAAGTTAAGGCCAGGTCTGGATTATGTATAGGCTGGGCTTAGATTAAATTTAAACCAGGTTTAGATAAAATCTAGGCTGGGCTTCGATTACTTTTAAGTCAGGTTCGGACTACTACTGGAGTTAAATTACATTTAAGCAATGTTAAGATTAGGTTTAGGCTGCGTTTAGACTACATTTAGATCAGGTTTAAATTATTTTTAGGCCGGGTTTAGAGTCTGCTTTTGCTGAGGTTTAGATTATCTTCAGGCTGGGTTTAGATTATTTTTAGGTTGGGTTTAGATTATCTTTAGGCTGGATTTAGATTATTTTTAAGTTGGGTTTAGATCATCTTTAGGGTCCTTTTAGATTACACTTAGATCAAGTTTAGATTATCTTTAGCGCAGGATTAGATCCTCTTTAGGTTGGGTTTAGATTAAATTCAGGCTGGGTTTGGACTACGTTTAACACTTTAAGCCTGGTTCAGGTTATGTTTAGGCTGAGTTTGGGTTAGCTTTAAACTGTGCTTTGATTGTGTTTTGTTTTAGATTATCTTTAAGATGGGTTTCGATTTGGGTTGAGCAGGATTTAAATTACATTAAGTCGTGTTTAGATTAGCTTTTGGCCTGGTTTATATTAAGCTCAGGTCTCTTCTCCTTTTTTTTTTGTTTGTGTAGCTGTAATAGTTTCTGATTGTTTGCTCTGTATTAAGCTATAAGCACGTCGTCATGGCGAGAGGGGCAGAAGCTGGTGAAAATGATGTTGGGGCCGTTAGCACGG
Source organism: Ancistrus triradiatus (assembly GCA_025084515.1). NCBI lineage: Eukaryota > Metazoa > Chordata > Actinopteri > Siluriformes > Loricariidae > Ancistrus > Ancistrus triradiatus. The sequence continues at coordinate 28,971 of JAJAGP010001628.1, read as the reverse complement.
GAACCCCGAGCTCAGTCAGAGGACCGAGAGAGAAGAACAGGTGAGTGTAAATACGAACTGAAATATGAATCCTATCTAATGACGTCTGTGTTATTATTAGTTATTGAGTCTCATTTAAATCTCCTGAGATCCTCTCACTGCTCTCCATCTGTAGGTGCTGCGTCCCGGTCCCGTTCGGCCCCTCGGCCGGAGTCCGCCCCCCACACCGATACACCTCCACCTAATCAGCCCTCCAAAGCAACAGGGGGCGCCAGAAGGAGAGACGCCTCGCTAACTCGGTCCTCCAGAACAGCAGGAGGCGAGAGGAGGCGAGAAACCGCCGGGTCTCGGTCCTCCAGGCCAGCAGAGGGCGACGGGTCTCACGCCTCGAACATCGACCTTCTCTCGGCGGACATACGCGGAATTTTGGACGACCTCCAGCTGGAGGGAGGGGCCGATTTAAAAGAGGCGGGCCGGCTAAGCAAAAGGAGGGCGGAGCGAAGCCCCTCTAAGCACCGCCCTGGCAGCGCGGAGAGGCCGTTACCTCGGAAACGGCACTACGACGCGGACACGGTGCGGCTCTACATCGCTAAGCAACAAGAGGAGAGGAAGAAGAAGCAGGCGGAGGAGAGGCGGAGCCAGAGGGAGGAGCAAGAGAGGCGGAGTCAGAGACTGCACGAGCTGTACAGGAAACAAAGAGAGGGTGTGGGTAAGCACAAAGCTCCACCCCCATCCTCTGGTCCTGATCCTGCTGCTGCGAAGTCACGACTGCAAGAGACGTACACCAAGATGCTGCTCGAACACACGCTGCAGAGGGTACACACACACACACACACACACACACACACACACGATGAGGGTTAATGTAGCGTGGTATAAGGTGTGTATTTGTGTTGTTGTGTTGTAGACGGGGCCAGTGTATCAGCCCTCTGGAGAATCAGATAAAGAGAATAAGAGGCTGGAGGCCCTCAGTCCGTCCACCAGTGAGCTGTCAGAGCACACCCCACCCCCCCTCTACAGGTAACACAAACACACACACACACACGGCTTGTTGGAGCTCACAAGGTGTTTGTCAGGCTGAGAGTCTGATTTCTGAATCCCCGCCTCTTTATTATTAACTGCATCTACTAACTGTGTGCAGGACTGAGCTGTTGGCGCCTCCTGCTGGCCAGTTTTTCTCTCACCTCCTCTCTCTGGAGCCGGAGTGCCTCGTACCCCCTCCACAGCCCCGGCACTCTCAGGCGGCGAGCAGGCTGAACCGGGTGGAGGCTCTGAAGGCCTGCGCCGCCTCTTTATCCAGCAGGATCGAGACAGAAGCTCGCAGGTTTGTCGGTACTGGGGGGCGGAGCCACGGCGACGATCACGTACACGCCCACAGGGTGAAGCCCCTGAGCCCGCCGGAGAGAGAGCGGCCCGACACCGGCTCTGGGTTCCTGAACGATACGCAGGAACTCCCCGGTGTGGGGAATCTGTACGGCTTTAGCGCTCGGGAAGCCTGGGGTGAAGCGATGAAGCCACGCCCCCTGTCGGACCCAACAAACCCCGCCCCCTCGTACGTCAGGCGGGACGATGGGCAGGACTCCAGCGGGGGCTCCATCAGCGAGGGGCCGCTGAGTGAGGGCAGTCTGTCCGATTTAACCGAGGACCCCGACTGCTGCCCTGTCCTTAACGATGGCCCCGCCCACAACCGCATTGCACTGTTTCAGAAGGAAGCGGCGCATCACTCGCCTTACAGGCCCCGGGTGACATCACAAGCACCGTGGGAGGAGCTAAATAAAGGAAGCCCACACAGCGTGATCAACATCTATACCAAAAATCTGCAGAAATACAGTAATGGTAACTTAATTAGCCTTATATAATTAGCCTGATCACTCACCTTAATCTCACCCTGATCCCTCCTTATTGTATGTGAGGTCTCTCTGATTGCTCCCATATCTCTCCCTGACCCCTCTCCTGATCTCTTGTTCGTCTTTCCTGACCTTGAGCTGATCTCTGTTCATCTCTCTGCAGTGAGGGATCTGGAGGCGGACCGTTCTCCGGTTCTCCGTTCCCCTCTGGCTGCTCACGCTTCGGCTTACGAAGACGACTTTGTTTCGGGCAGCAGCAGTCAATCGGCATCGAGGAGATCCGGTAACGGTCTGAGGTGAGCCGATCAGTCCTGCTCATCAGTGATGATGTAATTGATCAGTTGTCCACTAAGGGGCAGTGTTTGATGCGTCTCTGGTCCTGATCTCCCAGCATGCTCAGTAACGGCCGGAGCGGGTCAGCAGCTCGTGAGAAGAGAGAGGGGGAGAGACTGGCTCACTCCTCCACCTCCAGCCCCCTGTCCTCGCCCTCCTCCGCCCGCTCCAGCACTAAGAGAGGTCAGAGACGAGGGGGTGGTGGTACCGATGGGTGTGGGTGCAGCATGTTCATACAGTGTGTCTGGGGTTAAAAAGCTTTGTAGCTTTGCTTTATTTAAACCCTAAAGCAGCTTAGCCTGACAGTGGCCAGGAGAACGTCCCTAAATGTTATATGGGAGGAACCTTATTCAGAAACCAGATTCAGAAAGGGACTCGAACCTCCTCAGGCAGCCCCGGTGATGTGTTCTAAATATAATAGCCCAAAAGGAGAAATATAATACAAATATCATGTGGTCAAATAATAAAATATAATTAAAAGGAGAAGTTTTATGATCTAATAAATAAAATGTAATTAAAGAGAACGTCATGAATATAATAAAATGTAATAGATAAATTGTAATAAAAAATTATAATTATAATATATAATATTAATATATAATAATATATATAAAAAATATATCAAGACAATATAAGAAGATATAAGAAGTTAAAATATAATGAAATTGAAGATTTTATAACTGAAAATGGAGTCCAATAGATAATATATTTAAAAGAGAAAGTCTGAAAAAGAAATGAATAAAATGTAGGAGGAACCAAGACTGAAAAAAGGAACCAGACCTGCTTACAGCCTGTGTGGAATATTCTACCTAGAACAGTCAGAACAGAGAATATATTAAAAAAACAAAAGGAGAAATTATCAATGCAATCTGCATCTGAAGATGATTTAATAAATCAAAGTATAATTATTAAAATATAATAAGAAGAGCATATAATGAGTAATTGTAATGATAAAATGTAATAAAGTAGTGAATATGATAAAAGATTAATAAAAAGCTAATGTAATAAATATTATTGAGAATTTAACTTATAAGAAATATAATAAAGAAAATGTAAAATATGTGTGAAAAGTAAAATATAGTAAAAGTGAACATAAATATAATTAAATTAAAATTGATTTAATTATTGGAAATGGATTAGAATAGATAATTAAAAAAGAAAATCTGAAAGAAATGCAGAATATAAAAATATTTCATCAAATTTCAAAATTTAATAAATAATATTATAAATATATATGAAATATATGAAATATAATTAAATGTATAGTTAAATAGATAAATAAAATAAAGAAATGATGTATTACAGGCAAAACATTTAATTACATATCAAAATTTGCTGTTTATAAAATAACATGAAATGTAAATAAACAATACGTATATAAGCTACTGTAATTAAAGAAAATATACTAAAGAAAATATAGAATATAAAGAGAATGGATATAAAACATTACATTTGAGAGTTTAATACAAAAGTAAATATAAAATGGATAATTAAAGATAACAGTAAATAATATAAAGTAAATTATATTAAAAGCTAACGAGTATAATAAAATTGGGAATTTAATTGAGCATAAAAATATAAAGTGGATGCTATAAGTAAGTAAAAAATAAGGTAAATATAATAAAAGGAACGTAATAAAGGTAATAAAATAAATAGTAGATAAATAGAATGATGAAAAACTAAATATAATAAAGAGAATCTAAGACATGTATTTAAAAAAACAGTTTTATAAATTATAGAAAGTATGACGTAGAAAATACAAAGTGGAGAATCTAAGTAAAGTGGATCAGTTATTAATCTGATATGACCCGTTTCAGCCTCTGAGAGGAGTGCAGAGCGCTCCCTGGTGGACGGGCAGAGAAGTGCTTCAGCGTTCTCCTCCGAGCTGCAGCAGAGCGATCAGGGGAAGGGCGATTCGGCCCGCGGCCCACGCAGGAGCTCCGGCGGCAGCGGCGGCGGCAGCAGCAGCACGCTCACCTCAGGCCGGTCCCCTCACAGGTCAGAGCCGGCGGCAGAGCGAGAGGAACCGGCGGAACCGGCCAACAGCAGCTGCTCTGTAGATTCTAAAGATAACTGTGTGTGTGTGTGTGTGTGTTCCAGCAGCGGCCTGACTGAGGTCCCGCCGTTTCCCAGAAGCCCTGCCAGGTCTCCCAGAGCCCCCGACTCATCTGCTTCCAGCCCCTCCTCTGCTAGAGACTCCGCCCCCAAAGCTACATCATCCCCCGGCCCGGCTCCCAACAGCACGGTTTATCCCTCAGGCCCCGCCCACAGCTCTGCAGGTACTGATATGTGTCTGTGTTCACTGTTGAGAGTTGGTATGTTCTCCAGGTTTACACAGCATCTTGGCTTTAGGGAGTTTATAATGCCTTTGAACACCAGGTGTCGCTGTGACACAGAGCTCCTCCCTTCCGTTCAAACGGTTCTTATTGATGACTTTTATGATGTTTGTTATACTTTCCTGTGTGAACGTTACCCAGCTTTGCTCTAAACACGGCGGCACCAAAGAAACAAACAATCCAGTAGGGGTGTTTTGTTTGTTTATTTATTTATTTTTTTTGTCCAGAGTGATTTCTAGCTGTTAGTGCAGCTCTTAGTGCAGCTCATCAGTGCTGGGGCCCGAACCCTGGAACTTCTTGTCCAGAACCTCATTCTCTACTTAAATTATATTTTCTACTTTATGATATTGTGTTATCTTAATTAATTTCTATATTATGGTCTTTAATTATGTTTTCTTTTTCATTATATTGTCCTTTTTTATATATTATGTTTTATTAAATATTTCCTACTTTGTGTTTTTGTTTTATTTTTAAAGTATACTATTTAATTTTTGATTGCTGAGTTACTGTAGAGCAACCTGTGGTGTGTGTCCGTCTCTCATACTGCGTGTGTGTGTGTGTGTGTGTGTGTGCATGTGCATGTGCATGTTCTCAGATCTGCAGTACACTCCGGCGGCGCTGCAGCAGCGTCTGAGCGCTGAGCTGAGCTTCCTGGGCGTGGTGGAGGACTCGGTGAGGCAGCTGAGTGATGTGGAGCGGGTCAGAGCTGTGACTCTGGCTCAGCAGGAGAGCGTCTCACTCGCCCAAATCCTAAAGGTCAGACCCCTGCTGCCCAGCAGCCCTTAGAGAACCGCCCGGAGCTCTCTGTTTAAAGCTTCTGTCCACTGCACCAGATCTGCTGAGAACCTGAGCTCAGACCTCGGGCTCGGCTCGGCTCGGCTCATACATAATAAATATGATATGATGGGGAATTTAGTCAATTAAAGAAAATGTAAAAAAAAAAAAAGTGAAAATATAATAAAAATAATAAATAAAATAATATAATAAAAAGAGAACATAAATTAAATAAATTGGGGAAATTAAGAAAAACGGAATAAACTTGAAAATATAGTAAGTAAAGTAATCTAATAAAATGAACATAATATATAATAAGATAAGGAATTTAATACATTAAAGAAACTATAACAAAATAGGAAATATAATAAATAATTAAATGCATGTAATAAGTCAATGTAAAAACCTATAAAATAGGGAATTTAATAAATTCAAGAAAATTAATGATATTGAAAATGTGATAAAAATAATCAAATGTAAGGAGAATGTAAAAATGTAATATAATACAGAATTACTAAAGAAAATATAAAATATAGTGGAAGTCATAAGTAACATGTAACAATAAAAAGAGAAAGTAATAAATACGATACAATGGGTAATTTAATACATTTAAGAAAATATAATGAAATAGAAAACAAAAATGTTATGTAATGTAATATAAGAGATTACATAATAAATAAAATAGGACTTTTAATGAATTAAAAAGGTATAGTAAAATAGAAAATATAAGAAATGGTCAATAGCATAATAGAATAAAAAGAGAACATGAAAAATATAAAAATGGCTAAATTAATAAATGAAAGACAATGAATAACAGGAAATATAATAAAAAATAATAAATTACATAATATAAAAAAAGAGTGTAATAAATAGAATAGTAAATATAATCAAATAAAATGTCATGTAAAGAGAACGTAAGAATTTTAATATTATACAGAATTAATAAGTAAAATAGAAGTAATAAATAACATGTACTGTAATATTATTCTCTTTATTATATGACAAGTAGAATAGGAAATAAAATAAAAAATATTAAATTACATTTAATATAATTGAAAGAGAACATAAATACAGTAAAATTGACACTTATAAATAAAGCAATAAAATATAGAATATAACAAACATAAATGTATAATAAATAGAATATAATAAAGAATATAAAGATAAGTTTATAAATTAAATCAAATGTTATACAGTAGGAATATAATAAATAAATAAATAAAAGGCCACTCTGTAAGGCAGGATAATTCAGTATGACAGACCGAATGTATTTAGCCCTGACAAGCTGCTTCGTGTGGCTCCCTTAAGCGGGGCCCTCAGTCCTGAACCGTATGGAGACCTAACCTGTGAAACCCATTGTTAATGATGCGTTCGAACCCGTGCAGGCTCAGCAGCAGCGGCAGGAGCGGGAGTTACAGCTGCTGCAGCTGAAGGCAGACCAGGAAGCACTGCAGAGTCAGAAACAGCTGCAGGAGAGCAGAGAGCGGGCAGCTCAGGTACACACACACACACACACACACGCACACGCACACACACACACACACACACACACACAGGCGCGCCTTTGGCGGTATGGGCAGTTTGTAATGAGAGTAGCTCTGTATAAATAAGCTACACTTCCACACACTGTCCCGACCTCAGCAGAGCCGGTGCCCGGCTTGTGCCCGCCATTGCAGTGCAGTGTATGTGCCCTGAGCAGAGCACCGGTCCGTCTCGGGGCCTGGCGTAGGGTCCCAGGTCTTACAGCTGAGTCCTGTATGCTGTTATTAGGATAGTTAACCTCAGAGGATGGACAAACCGACTCATTTCTACACGCTTTAGCTCAGTGTTTTATTTCTTTACACTTGTTTTATAGCCTGTAGTTTAAATTCTCTGGTTTATTATACTCTCCTTAATATTGCATTATCTCTAATTTATTAGGCTGTGCTATTTTATTTTTAATGCTTATATTTAGCTTTTTATTTAAACCATAACCATAATGGACGCCATATTGGTCCTTCTCATGATTCTCCGAAGGCTGTACTGGAAAAAGATGCCTGATTCTGCTACTAATGTGATAGATGTACTAATGTAGTACATGGTTTGTATTTGTTGATTCCATAGCTTTTTTTGTGAATGATGGTCAGTTATTAGAAATGAAAGATGCACAGTTTAGATGTTTTTTCAGTGTTTTAAAGTGAATGAGCCGAGGTCTGAACTGGAGCAGACGAAAAGCCATTTGGAGAACATAAAAACCCTCCGTTACATTATAAAGGGACGTTTAAGCACGTATTAACCACAGGAAAATAACCCAAATCCATACAGATTCTTTGGACAGTGAATTCTTTCCCGCCACGCCAGCTTGCCTAACGCTGATGCACACATTCCTCTCTATTGAGATTTGAAGGAACTGAAGTTTTTATATTCAGAGCCTTAGAATATAAAAATGACCCCTTGAAATGGTTAGAGAAATAATTCGGCTGTAGTGCATTTTAACTGGAATAAAGCAGCTCCTCTGTTCGGTTGTATTCGTTTATAAGCCACTCTTGCCTGGACCAATATGGCGGACGCTCTGACGTATAACAGCAGCGAGCCAAATGTCCATGAGTGAGCCATCCAAGCAGATTTGACAACGTTTTTGAGTCTTGGTGTCTCTAAAGGATTCTCCCTTATAACGTTTAGGGATTTTCCCAGGTTTGCTCAGTTTGGGGCGGAGCCTGGGTATTCGAAATGGTAAAGCTGATCTGAGACAGTGCTGCACACACAAGTAATGACCGTGTGTGTGTGTGTGTGTGTGTGTGTGTGTGTGTGTGTGTGTGTGTGTGTTAGGCCCATGCAGAGCTGTGTGAGAGTCTGGTTCAATCCCATCAGAAGGCTCTGTTGGAGCTCCAGGAGTCCAGCAGCAAGATGATCAACCAGCAGGCAGAGGCGGCCCAGCACCTCCGAGAGGTCTCACACACACACACACACACTCTCTCTCATATTTCCTGTTCTATAGACTTTTTATTGATGTAATGACCCTGTAAAGTTGTTCAAAAATGTACCAGTTTTATCGTGTGTGTGTGTGTAGATGACAGAACTGACTCATTCTCAGGTGCCCTCCGTCACACCTGGGAGGCAGCCCCGCCCACAAACAGACAGGTAACTGATAACCAGCCATTGGCTTTTTTTTCCTCCTCTCCATTCAATTTCAGTCTCAGTAAGTCTGTCTCTGTGTGTGTGTCTCTTTGTGGTAGAAGTGAAGTGAGCGAGAGGACGCTGTCACACACAGCAGACACACCAAACAGCAGCCTGACTGAATCTGAACCGTCCAGGAGGCACAACAGGTACACACACACACACTTAACTGGAGCTAGCACAGACCCCGGATGTACTAGAGTGATTTTTGGCTCTTTTACTCGTATCATTATAACTTTGCTGCTTTATGGCTGGCATCGTTGCTATGGTTACGTTACACTGGCAGTCCTAGAATGGCAGCCAGATTTAGGGCTTGGGGCTGCCGGTGGTATCATAAATGATGTAATATTCACTACACGGGTGGTTTAATGTAAACACGTGCATGCTGTAAGTGTAGCCTGATGTGTGCTCAAGTGGCGGTAAAGTAAAACCCTAACCCTCATCTGTGTGTGTGTGTGTGTGTGTGTGTGAGCAGGGTGAGGGTGAGGGATGAAGGCAGTATGGACCGCAGCAGCTCAGTGGATGAGGAAGTGAACACTGCTCAGGATGATTCACTCCAGACTGATAAAGGTACAGGTCCGACCGCTGCCGACTGGAAGCTCACGGGGGCGTCCCAGTTACCGAATGTGGTCCCATCAGCAGGCAGCGTGTCCGTGGGTTACTCTCAGGGGTTGGAGGAGTCGGTGACGGAGGACGAGCTGGAGAAGTCGTTCCGGTCCCTGCTTCCCTCCGAGGCCCACTGGAGAGGCTCTGTGGAGAGGAAACGCCAGTCAGACGAGGAGCAGCAGCAGCAGCAGGAGAAATCCCCCCCCAAGGTGAACACACACACACACACACACGCGGAAACAGAGATGATAAATACCACTGGTCGCTGGATTATGCGTCAGCGTGGCTGCCATATTGGTCCAGGCAACTTCTCATAATTCTCCAAAGACTAGAGGAAATAACATGCCTGATGCCACTATTGTTAGTGTGCTGTTGTTAGTCTTATTCATGATATTATTAGACCACATCTTATTGTGTTTATAGGTTAACACTATGCTTTCTGTACTCTTTCACTGTTCTAACAAACACAGGATTTTTATTTGCTGATCTTGTTACGTTTTTGTCAGTGATGGTCCCTTATGAACTTAAGAAATAAAGCCACTTTGAGAACATAAAAACTTACTTTCAATTATAAAGGGACATAATGATCTAATCCATGCTTAATAAAAGTGAGTTTGCACAATTTCTGATCTGTAACTGGAGTCTAAACTCTTTTTTTGTTTTTGTACACGTAGATCAGAGCCCTTGAATATAAGAACAAGTCATTCAAATTTATTGTGCATTTTAACCAGTTCTCTCGTATTCATTTGAGCCCATCTTGCCTGGACCAATATGGCGGCCGCTCTGACGTGTCGCTGCGAGCCTTTGTGAGACTGGGGAATTATTCAGACCAGCTCTGAGTAACACCAGGGAACTCTGCTTGTACAATCCCCTCCTGATCTTTAAAGCTGGGCGCCAAACGGCTTATTGAAGGTGTTGTAGTGAGCTAGAGATCAGGACCTGTAATGGCAGTGACCTTTAACCCCGGTCCGTGTTTGAGCAGGACGGCTGCGTTCCCGTCTTCTCCGGAGATCAGTACAGCTTTTCGGAGTTCACCATGGCGATGGTGAAGCAGTACATGCAGGAGGAGGAGGTGCGCTCTCAGCACCACGGCTCCCTGCTGCGCCTCCGACACCGGGCCCTGAAGGAGAAGACCCGCGCGGAACTGGCCTGGCTCGAGCTGCAGAAGAGGTGCCCGGACATCTACCACTAACCCCTTACCTCCAGGGACAGGAAGCTCTGCACTCTGGCCCTTACCTCGTGTGTGTGTGTGTGTGTGTGTGTGTGTGTGTGTGTGTGTGTGTGTGTGTGTGTGTGTGTGTGTGTGTGTAATAACTGTAGGCATCTGCGAGATAAAGGAGAAGATGATAAGATGCCTCCCATCCGTAAGAAACAGCGAGGCCTGCTGCTCAAACTCCAGCAGGAGCAGGTAACCCCTCCCTCAGGATTACATGTGAAAACAATGGGCTTTTAGAAAAGCAGAACCTTTAAAACCTGAAGCAGGAACCCAGGAGACCTCTAATACCATATAAGGAGATGTTTCCTTGAGAGGAAATGGTATGTCCTTATATGGTATTAAATCTCCCTCCCTGAGAGGCGGATTAAGAATGTAAGACGAGCATTCTGTTAAATTAACGCATTTCTTTATACGGTGCTACAAAAAAGTTGATCATCTATTTCAAAATATTTGCAAAAAGAAACACTTTTTTTAAAATAGAAAGCATCAGTGCAGTGAAATCTTGTCATGAATTTCAATTCACTTTTTCCGCTTAACTGAAAATACATTACATTTACAAGGAAAAAAAGAAAGAAAATGCAAAACAAATTAAATGAACTTAGCTGAAAATAAATTAAGAGGGAAATAAAGAAAGAAAATGCAAAAAAATTTATTTTCACTTAAATATATACTTTCTTTGCATTGTCTTTTATGTCCTTCTTAAAGTAAGTTATTTTCAGCCAGGTTTATTTAATTTTTTTGCATTTTCCTTCCTTTTTTTCTTCTAAATTTAATGTATTTTTACTTAAATAAATACATTAAATTTAGATGGAAAAAAAGAGAGAAAATGCAAAAACAATTTAAATAAACGTAGCTGAAAATACGTTAAACTTAGAAGAAAAAAAATAAATGCAAAAACAATATTTAAATAAACTTTAAATTTAGAAGGAAATAAAGAATGAAAATGCAAAAAAAAATACATTAAATTTAGAAGGAAAAAAGGAAAGAAAATTTAAAACAAATTAAATAAACTTGGCTGAAAAGAACTTAAATTAAGAAGGAAATAAAGAAAGAAAATGCTAAATTAATATATTTAACTGAAAATGCATTAAATTTAGAAGGGAAAACAGGAAAGAAGATGAACAATTTAAATAAACTTAACTGAAAATGTGTTAAATTGAGAAGGAAAAAAGAAATAAAATGCAAAAAATAAATACGTAGTAAGCTTTATTTATGTATCACTTTTTCAGTCAAGGTTTCACAAAGTGCTTTACATAAGCAAAAGAATAAAGAAAATAAAATGGACACAAAGTACATGAGAAAATAGAAACATTTAAAGGTACAGCTGCAATAAAAAGATGAACAAGGAGTAAGTAACAAGAGTACGTCAGTTGAAGCGAGCTTACCTGTGCTTTTGTTACCTGTGCAGTTGCTGTAACCATGCAGATGGAGAATAAAAAGGTTTTTTCTGTTGTTCTTCATCTTTATCCCCATTAAAAATGCTGTGATGTCTTCTGTCCAGCAGGTGGCCACATAGAGCGGTATGAAAAGCACACTGTCTGTAGTCCGAAAATGTGCTGGGGGGAAACTGGGACACAGTGAGATCCGTTTGATCCATGATGGGAAATCGGGGGATTTAATGATCAGGGAAATGTGGGTGGGGATAAAGAGCTTGAGGAAGCAGCCCCTGGTTCTTCGGCGGCTCTCACTCTGTGCTAGCTGGTGTTCCGTCAGCAGTGGTGTGAGATCTGAGCTGAGCTTATGAATGGCCTGCAGGCGGAGATCAGGAGGCTGCAGGAGGTGAACCGGGCGGCTCGCAGGGAGAGGAAGCTGCTCCTCAAACAGCAGGAGGAGATCGAGAGGATCCAGCACACCACCCTCAGGCTGAAAGAGAAGCTCCGACATGCTGGAGACGCACGACAGGTCACACACACACCCACACACACACACACACCCTGAGTTAGCCCTACAGGACATACCCATAATTCAGTGCAGTCTGCTTATGCAGTGAGTGACTCGTACCATGTGACCTGTGTGTCTCAGAGATCACCTGTGTCAGGCGAGAGTGAGGATTTAACCCCGCTGACGGAGCTGGAGGCGGAGTCTCGTAGCCCCTCCCCTCTGTCTGTGTCCGGCAGTGAGACGAGCAGCATCATGAAGAAACTGAAGAAGATGAGCTACCACACGGACGAGAGGTACACACACACACACACACGCCTCTACATACCGCTCTATACACACACCGATGGCATGTACATACACAGCTCTACACACACACTCACTGTAAATGTAGACACTATACTATATACATACCCATCGGTACACACACTACACCTAACCAAAGTCTATACACAGCTCAGCTCTCCATGTTCGTTCGTTCGTTCGTTCCAGAAGGCTCATCGAGAACCGAAAACAAACAGGACTGAGCACGTTTCCATAAAGAATAATGTAAATGGAATGAATGGGTTCCAGACCCCAGAAAATCCCCCTGTATGAGGCATTATCAGCATTAATGGAGCTGTACTGTACAGGAGCTCCTGATGTATGATGGGGATATGTTCAACAAATCCAGCATAAGATAAATGGATCATGAACTGATGAGTTTAATATAGTCTGTACTGTATCGTAGAGGAGCCGATTCCACATTAACACTTACATTAACCTACAGTTATCCAAAATCATTACTACAAAGCTTATTTATAATAAAGTGCTGAAAAATATCATGTCATTTAGTGAGGTATGGATTGAAAGTGAGAGTAAAATAAACGCTTGGTGACCTCAGGGGGTGGTGTCAGAAGGATTTAACTTTTGTTTTCCTTTCGGTTGGTTCTTATCACTAACCTTTTTATTATCAATGGAGGTTTGTTTGCACTGAGAATGCAGTACTGTAGATGTTAAAAATAAAGTAAAACTCCTGAATCACCTAAAACTCTGAATCACTGTGTACTGAATCGTGAATCATGAATCAAGTTTAGGTTTGACTCATACGAGTTTAAGCAAGTGCACCAAGTACCAAGCAGACGATGAGAACCGAGATGCATTGTTCTAGTCAGAATGCATCGAGAACCGAAATCATACACACACACTAAATCTCCACACACACACATACACACACTCCTTTGCTTGGCCTTACATCGGTACCTTTACACACCTTCATGCTTCATTTATGTCTTCCTTCCTTTCTTTGCGTCCGTGTGTGTGTGTGTGTGTGTGTGTGTGTGTGTGTGTGTGTGTTTTAGCCACAGCTCTCCTGTGTGTCTCTTCTGTGTGTTTAAAGCCCAGCACTGGGCGTCTCTGCGTTTGTGTCTCGCTAAACTCCATCCTAAAGTGCAGCTCTTTATCCTCACTCAGTGGGTCAGGTACAGTCCAGCAACCAGCATGCTGTGTGCGTGCGTGCGTGCGTGTGTGTGTGCGTGCGTGTGCGTGCGTGTGTGTGCGTGTGTGTGTGTGTGTACGCGGGGCTACCAGGACTAAAGGGATGTACGTGCATGAGCTGATGTGATAACCGCTCAGTGCTGTACTCTTACCTGCATTCGTGTGTGTGTGTGTGTGTGTGTGTGTGTGTGTGTGTGTGTGTGTGTGTGTGTGTGTGTGTGTGTGTGTGTGTGTGTGTGTGTGTGTGTGTGTGTGAGATTCGTTACTTCGCCTCATCGCTCTTCCTGTATCCGTTCCTCCCTCAGGTTCCTGACCCAGCGCGAGCTCCGATTGGTGCACTGGCGGCAGCAGGTAGAGGCGGAGCTACGGCGCACAGATAAGGAGGAGCCCCAGATAAAGGGGCGTGTCCTGACAGAGCGGCAGCTGAAGGAAGACGGCTCCTCCCACACACAGCAGGATGGGCAGGCGGGACAAGGTGAGGGGCGGCCAGACACTCGGCTTATTAACAGGTTACACGGTTACCATGCCGACTGTCTGATGTGCCATCACACACCGTATGGCGTAACGATTAATGAGTGCAGCTGTTACCATGGTGACCGTTTAATAAAGACTGGGCCATCGTGTATGTGTTTTTGTTTTGTGTACATTTGTCTGTTTTCACATGTTGTGTGGCTTTGTCTTTCTGTGCGCTTTTACTTGTCTGTTTTTACTTTGTGTGTTTGTGTACGTTCATGGTCTTTCTGTATTTCTTGTGTGTTTGCCTTTATGTGCATATTTGTGAGTCTGCTTTGTGTATTTGTCTTTGCTTTTGTGTGGTTTTCTTTCTTTATGTTCATATTTGTGTTTATCTTTGTGTTTTTACTCGTCTTTGTGTTTCATTTTGTGTTTTTCTTTGTGAATGTTTGTTTGTGCGTCTGTTTGTCTCTATGTTTTTACGTGTGTGTGTGTATAGACGTACGCAGTGAGGATGAGTCATCTCTGGTCTCCAGCATACACACGCTGCAGGAGTGTGAGAACACACACACACATGGGGTGAGAAAAACACACACTTACTCGGCATCTAGCACACATACAGATTAGTCTGGTGTGGATTTGGCGGTCTTGATCTAATGAGAGTGTGTGTGTGTGTGTGTGTGTGTGTGTGTGTGTGTGTGTGTGTGTGTGTGTGTGTGTGTGTGTGTGTGTGTGTGTGTGTGTGTGTGTGTCTCCTCAGGCTGTTAGTTCCAGCAGTAAGGTGACGACTCACAGCAACTCCAGAAAAAATGATCTCCATTCATCAGCTCCCACCTCAGGTCTCACACACACACACACACACACACACCAGTACACATGCACAGATACACAGACAAACCAACCCAACACACACACTTCTAACCCATAACCTGGCTCCTCCTTGCTCTTACAGAAGCAGCCTCAGATCAGAGCGACATTGAGGGGCGTGTCCTGGCACTGAGGGCGGAGCTTCGGCGGCGTAAGGCCGAGGTGCAGCGACTGAAGAAAGAGCAGAGAGTGAGACAGAAAGAGAGACTGAAAGCTCAGGAGGCCAGTCTGCTAAAACAGCTGGAGGTCTGACACACACACACACACACACACACGTGCACACACACTCTCCAATATCACACACACCTGTAATACATTACTCCCTTATCCAGAGAGACTTGCTGTTGATACAGTCTTACAATCCAAGCAATTGTGGGTTAAGGGCCTCGCTCAAGGACCCTACAGCTTGGCAGAGGTGGGGTTTGAACCCTGGACCTTCTGTTCCATAGTCCAGTACCTTAACAGCTAGGCTACCACAGTCCGCTAGAGGGCGGCGTTAGTCTAAATAATACCAGTCATTGTGCAGTTTTATGTTTTTAGGTACTGTTTCTTTTCTAATCATTAACTCCAGCTTCTCTTTCTCTCTCAGTCCTACAACGACTTCATCGAGAAGACCAAGGCCGAGCTGAGTAAAGCGGACCACCCCCCCTCAGCCAAACCCCAGATCAAGACCCCGACATCAGGCTCACACACCAAACCCAGAGCTGAGAGCCCGGCCGTACAGAGGTGAGCTGAGGCTCCGGGACGTTGCCCCAATCCGTCCTGTTCTAACCCTGTTCCTGATCCGGTCTGTGCTTAATCTCCCTACAGGGCTGAAGAGGAGAGCTTGAGGGAGAGGAGCTCGAGTCACCAGTCCGAGTCGGAGATATCAGAGAGGCTCCACAGCGAGTCCCCGTGTCTGAGCGGTACGTCACATACAGATAGAGAGGGGTAGATACAGCTGGAAAGTAACCGGAAAAGAGAAAGAAAGAAAAACACAAACAAAAAATAATTTAAAAAAAGTCGGGCCACAGGACAGGTGCAGGTAACGGGCACAGGTGACGCAGACGGCGTCATAAGGCTCGCCTGCCTGAGCTCCATTCCTTACCTGTTCGCGTGTCCAACAGGTCTGCCCTCCTGAGGGACACCGAGCAGCCTGCTCAGAGCTCTGGCCATAGGCCACTCTGCCACATGAGACCAGCTACCCCTTCAGTGACACCAGAGGCTAGGGTTACATTATCCCGGGAGCCAGAGCGCCGGACGCTATAGGGGGCCTTAGCGAGCTCCATAGTGTTAGATCCTGTAGGGTAGTGGTGCATGTGGGGCTAATGATGACTAGGCTTGATAGTTGATTAATAGTAGTTGAAAATGTTAATAAACAATGGCTACTTAATACGGAGCTCTTGTTTAAGCATTATTTATGTCTGTTTCGTTTAACCTGAGCTCGCTTTCTTCTCCCTCAGACGAAGATCCTCCTACCGTGACCCCGACGCCGGTGTTCGGGAGCCCCGAGCACCTGAGCCCGCTCGAGTCTGAGAGGTCCTCCAGGACTCACCCCGAGAGCGTAGCCTCCAGCCCGAGGTCCGTAGTGACTGAGGAGATCTCTGAGGATTTGTCCGGGTCTCGGTCCGAACAGAAGTCAGAGCCTCTGGTCCATCTGAAGGTCCAGGAGTTTATCCAGCTTGAGGAAGAAGAGCAGCCCCAGTCTGGATCCTCGGTCTTAAATAAACTCAGTGCAGAGGAACCTAAAGAGGAACCTATAGCGGTTGCATATCAACTAAAAGAGGTTGTAGATGGATCGCACACTCCGGAGGAATCGGGGAGGAAGGAAGGCGAGGCGGAACCGTCAGCCGACGTCTACAACGATGACTTTGAGTCTCTGGGCTCGTCTGTTCAGGAGGGTCACCGAGTCTCCGAAGAGAAGTCGTACAAGTTCTCATTCAGCAGCGAGGAGGAGGAAGAGGTCGAGAAGGAGGAGATGGGCATCCACTCAGGAGATCCAGAGAGGGACCAGGTCCTTCAGGTCACGCTGAAGGACGAGCTGCCCGGGTTCTCGGTCGGTGACAGGGTCTTGGTCAGCAATGTCCAGCCAGGAACGCTGCGGTTTAAGGGCCAGACCGGATTCGCTGAAGGGTTCTGGGCCGGAGTGGAGCTGGACGTCTCAGAGGGAAGCAACGACGGTACTTATGGGGGCGTCTCCTACTTCCAGTGCAGGGACAAACACGGGATCTTCGCCCCTCCGGATAAGATCTCTCACCTGGAGCCTGAGGCTGGTCCCGAGAGCACGGCGGAGGAAGATTCATCGTATGATGAAGAGCTTCGGAATAAGAAACCCGCACCGTCAGAGGAAGCTTCAGAGCAAGCCCGGGACGGCTCTGATGATATCCTGAACTACCTCAGTCAGCGAAACTCCATGGGCGGGGCGGAGGAGGATCCTACCAGACAAGAGGACCAGAAACCAAAGCCCATAGACGTCCTGGACCTCCTCGTCCAAAGTGACTCGGCGAAGCCCGACGACCTGCAGGAGGCCGGAGGAGACCAGCAGGCGGCGGGTCTCACCGGCCTGGCCGATACCTTAATCCAGAGCTTCGTCAGCGACGCGCTAAAGCAGGTCCAGCAGATCAGGAAAGCTAAAGAGGAGAAAATCTCTGCAGCCAATCACCTCGTCTTCTTCAGTGACGATGAGGAGCAGAACGAGTACCATTTTCCCATGATCAGCGTTCGACCCGACATCCACGGCTTCTTAAATAGGTATCAGGATGGAGCATCCTCACCCGAGCTCTGCAACCGATCGGTGGGTACTGTTCCAACTCCAGTGTAACTCTAAGTGTGCCCTCTGCTGGTCAACTGATGTAATAGCATTGCATGGCATGATAAACTATATATATATATGTGTGTGTGTGTGAAATAAAAGGAAAATACTGTAAATGAAATATAATACTAATGTAAAATATAATAAATAAATAAAATAATGATAAAATTAGTATATTATGAACAATTTTTTGAAAAGAAAATATAAACAAAGTGTAGTAATAATAAACTAAATAAAATATAATAAAACAGAAACAAAATATGGTACAATCTATAATAGTCAAAATATAAAATGATATATTAAAAGTAAAATACAGTAATATATAGTAAAAATAAAATATAATAAAGTAAGATGTAATAAACATGCTTATGATAAACTTAAGAATTAACTTAAACTTATAAACTTAAAAATATTAGTATATAAACAATGTATTAAAAAGTAAATATAATAAATTATTTATATATATATATAATGCAAAATATTATGACAAACTATAATCATACAATCTATAATAGATAAAATATAATAAAATGGTATATATTGAAAATAAAAATGTAGTGTAAATAAAATATAATAAAATGCAAGATGTAATAAAGTAAATTATAGTTTATGATCAACTTGGGTACAAATTAATATATATTAAACAAAATGTGTTAAGAAAATATAAGTAAAATATAATAAATGTAAAATATAATAAATAAAATATAGTGAACAATAAACAATGTATTAAGTAAATCATGATAAAATCTAGAATGTCACAAAATATAGTAATATATGTAGTATATTAAAGAGAAAATGTAAATAGAATGTAATAAAAATAAGTATTAAAATGTAAATTAAACTTGGTAATAAAATGTGTATTATTAAAATGTATTACAAACAAGTTGTAATAAAAAGTAGAATGTAAGTATAGTAATAAAAATGTAAAATATGATCAATGAAAAATATTGAATATAAAAAATAAAATGTATATTAAAAAGCAAATATAATAAACAAAATCTGAAAAGAAAATATTACAGGTAACAGGTAATAAAAATAAACTTAGTAATGACTATTATAGAATAAACCTCTGTTAAAACGAAACTTAAAAATCTAGTGTAATTAATAAAATACATAAAAACTAAAATGAACTGATGTACAATGAAAAATGAAATGAACTACATCTAATATAAAAATATATAATTATTACTGAATGTAATAAAGTCTGTAGTATAATACAATATAAAATATCATTATATTCCTTGATAAAATAGAAATAATAAATAGCAGCACCTTTGAAAAGTCTAACCAGATTAAATTCTAAGTGCTATAAATGAACTGCTGTCTGTTGTACCTATTTATGGAATCCAAGATTTATTCTGTGTGTTTTTACATATTTTAATATATATGTTTTTAGTGTTTACGTTTAAGCAGTAAATAGATAGAGTAAGTTTAAGTAATGAAGGGAGGAAGCATGGAGCCTGGGCTGTTTTTCAGGCGTAACAAACCTTCCTGTCTAAAGGTGAAATAAATAAGTACAACGTCGTTTCAACCTGTTATTTAAGAAGGTGAATAATTTACCTGTCTAATCGATAACGGCGATTGATCTGACCTGAGGTCAGCTGTTACTAAGCTGCTGTGAGGAGCGAAGGTCAGAAGCTCGGTTACTGAGACCACTGCGTCTGACCAGCTCAGGACCTTCATGCCTGCCAGCCACTGAGAAGCTGGTTCGCTTCGTTTCTGAGGGAGAAGGCTGTTATGGAGGAGAAAAGGGTCAGAGCTGCATTAGGCAGGGAGACGTGGATAAAAAACACGATATGGTTAAAGATTGTTACGGTTTCCTCTCTTAAGTCATGAAAGTAGATAAATGTGAAAAACCAAACAGAAATACCTTCACTAAAGAGACTTCCTTATTATAACATTAGTGTTATTACAGTAAAGAAGTGACACCGATATTAATAAAGAAATCTTTAGAACCTTTCAGCTTGAAAAAAGTATTTTAAGAACAGCACTTGATTCTATTTGTATACATAGAATATGTAAATAAACGTTGTTAATTCAAGATTTTTTGTATTTTTTAAAAGAACACAGTATTTTTAAAACGGCTCTTGATTTGTTTTTTTTTTTTTATATATTAAGTAAATGTTTATTTTTTATTTTTTGTCCTTTCTTTAAAATTTGTTTTAATACTTTTAAAAGCACATTGAAAATGTATTTTTTAAATGCTTATTTGATTGTTTTTTGTAATGTAATTTATTTATTAAAGTACTTGATTTTTTATTTTATATTTAAACAAATACTAATTTATATTTTTGTGCTTTTCCTTTTAGACTTATTGTTTAATATAATTTATGCAATTATTTAAGGAACAGAACTTGCTTTTTTTTAAATATTCAGAGCATCTAAAAGTTAATTTATTCTGATATTTTTATTCTTTTAAAAACACAAATGCTATTTTTTTTATTTTTGTTAAATTTGTTTTATTGTTGTGGTATTTTAAGAACATTAGTGATTTACCGTGGTAGTGTGCAGACTGTGAATGTACGTGTGCTAACGGAAGAGGAAATGCCTGTGCTTCAGGAGAGCCCGGTGCTGGGGCAGGAGGAGCTGGTGCAGCGCTTAGCCGAGCTGGAGCTGAACCGGGAGTTTCTGCACGTGCTCAGTGACGATCAGGACTGGTTCGACGAGGACTTCGGCCTCAGCTCCCGTAAGAACGCCCAGCAGAAGGGCAGGGTTCGGCCGGAGGAGCCGCCCTCCTCCCCCCCGGGTAAACCCCAGCAGCTCAGGCGGCAGCAGCAGCAGGAGGAGCCGGCCATGCTGGTGCCACACAGCGGCCCAGAGCTCCAGAAGCTGGTGAGCGCCGCCCTGCTGGAGATCTGGAGCAGCTGCAAGCTGGATCAGGGGACTCAGAATCTGACTTCAGCAGCCAAACCCCAGCCCTCAGGAGCGCTCCTGGGTGCTGAGGAGGAGGAGCAGTGTGTACGAAGCTACAAACAGGCAAGTGCACGTGATCCTGTGTGAGAACCGTGTAGAAGGCCATTGTAATGGTCATGGACTCAACAGGTTTGGAACACAGCCGGTCAGAGATGTGCAGTGCTGATTGAGATTTAAACTCGATTTGGAACACAGCCGGTCACAAACAGGCAGTATTGGGTGAGGTTAAAACTCAATTTGGAACACAGCCGATCAGAGATGTACAGGGCTGGGTGAGGTATAAACAGGATTTGGAGCACAGCCAATCAGATTGATACAGTTCTGAGGGAGGTTTAACCTTGATTTGGAGTACAGTCAGTAAAAGACGGGGCAGGTGAGGTTTAAACTCAATTTGGAACGCAGCCGGAAAGAGATGTGCAGTGCAGGTGGGGTTTAACCTTGATTTGGAATACAGCCGATTAGATTTATACAGTGCTGGTGAGATTTAAACTCAATTTGGAACACAGCCGGTTGGATATATACTGTACTTGGTGGGGTTTAAACTCGATTTGGAGCACAGCCGGCCAGAGATACAGTGCTGGTGAAGTTTAGATTCAATTTGGAACGCAGTCAGTATATATCAAAATATATGCAGTGCAGGGGAGGTATAAACTCGGATTTGGAACAAAGCCGGCCAGATGTGAGGTTTAAACTTGATTTGAAACACAACCCATAAGAGCGAGACAGTGCTGAGTGAGGTATAAACTAAATTTGGCTGGATGAGGTTTAAATTTGGTGTGTGTGTGTGTGTGTGTGTGTGTGTGTGTGTGTGTGTTGCAGTCGGTCTTTGATCTGGCGTGGGAGTTCATGCAGGAGGTTTTTGCTGAGGATCCTAACGCCGATCGTCCTCAGTGGATCAAACCTCGACGTGCAAGTTCATCCCACATCCACCGGATCAGCAACACCTCCAACCTCGCTCAAGTCCAGGTACCACCCCTCAGGAGGGATCCTCAGTAGGGAGCGTGCGCACGCGCGTGCGTGTGTGTGTGTGTGTGTGTTTAATGGGCGTGTGGTGGTGGTCTTACAGGAGTTTGTGAGCGGGGAGGTGCTGAAGATCTACGGCCTGAGGAGAGAACAGAACCACAGAACCGACTGGCAGAAAATGCTCAAGTTTGGGCGCAAGAAGAGAGACCGAGTCGATCACATCCTGGTAACACACACACACACACACACACACACTAAATAAACACACAGATGAACTGGTGCTGCTCTGTAAATATTAAAGCCTGTGCAGTGGTGGTGATGATGATGATGATGATGATGGTTACAGGTGCAGGAGCTGCATGAGGAAGAGGCTCTGTGGGTGAACTACGATGAAGACGAGCTGTTTGTGAAGATGCAACTGGCTGATGGAATCCTCGACACGCTGCTGAAGGACACCATCGACGTTCTGCTCAACATCCACCAGAGGAGGAGCAGCCGGGCTGTGTCCTGATTCCACACTCCCTACTACCTGCGATTAGGACGGAACCGGAACCTTTATTACGGAGGAGCACACGGGCTGTGTCCTGATTCTCCCGTACACACTCTCCACAGCCTTCCGCTCAGTGGGAATGCTATCTGCAATTCGAACCTGAACCGGGCCTCGTCCTGATTTTCTCACCCTCTGTAGGAAAGCTCCCTACTAACAAGGCATCTGAATGGGGTGTGTCTGATTCCGTCTTGTATGCTTTAAACTCACTCACCGTCAGTAGGGAACCTATCTACTACCTGTGATTAGGACGGAACCTGAACACACAGTTCCCATAAATGGGTAAACGGGCTCTGTCCTAAATCTGTCAACCACACTTTCTAAAAACAGTCTCACTGAGTAGCTGTACCAGAACACGCGTCTCTTTAAGTCATCCAAACGGGCTCTGTCCTGATTCTCACCCTCTGTAAGAAAGCTCCCTACTAAACGGGCTCTGTTCTGATTCTATTTATGCCCTTTATTCTCAGTCTTATTAGGGATCCTCCCTACTACCCTCTTGGAACAAAACCAGAACGCTCATCCCTTTGAGACATTCAAACAGGCTGTGTGCTGATTCTAAATAGGGAGCCTCCCTGCTGCTCACTAAATCCGGTCTCACCCACAGTACTAGTACAGCTCTCTGTTATTAGGACAGAACCAAACGTGCCGTGTCCTGATCCTATTCTCTTATATGCTCCCTCCACTCATGTCTGTCCTTGTGATTTATATGAGCTGTGTCCTAATTGTGTTTATACCCTTATTATAGGGAACTTCCTTGCTCTCTAGGATTAGAACAGAACCAGAACAACACCCCCAACCCCCCCAACAGGCCCTGTCCTGATTCTAACCCACTCACCCTCAGTAGGAAAGTTCTTCTATGTACACTCTTAAATCTAGTGCCCCACTTAGTAGGGAGCTTCATTATTATTTATGTTTAGGATATGTTCTACTATAGTAATTTCTGCACTTGGTCGGGGGTCTACTCGTAACTGTTTAGGACAGACCCAGAAAACACAAATGGGCTCTGTCCTAATTCTACCTTACTGATTTTTTTTTTTATAAAACAATTCTCATTCACAACAGAAAAGCTCTCTGTTATTGGGACAGAACCGGAACCAAACAGCCCATGTCCTGATTCTACTATATGCTCCCCTAAACCTGGTGACACACTGGGTAGGGATCCTCCCTGTAACCTTCGATTAGGACAGAACCAGAGCACCCAGCTCCAAAGAGGTTGTGTCCTGATTCTATGCACACTCTTAAATCTACTTGGTAGGAAGCCTCACTAATTATTTTGTTTAGGATATGTTCTACTGTATTAGTTTCCACACTTGGTAGGGAGCTACTTTATTGCCCCCAATTAGGAACAGGCCCAGTTTTTATCCAAGCGTTCCAAAAGGGCTGTTTTCCTAATTTGGTTTATACCCTTATTATAGGGAACCTCCCTGCTGTCTGCGATTAGGACAGAACCAGAACACACAGCTCCAGGTGGGTCCTGTCCGGATTCCACCATACACACTCTCTAACGCCTCCCACTTGGTACGAAGCTCTCTGTGAAGGAGTGTCCTGAATCGTGTCCTGATTGTACCCGGGTTCTATAGGGATTCTTTGCGTCCTGCGTTTAGGACGGAGCCGGCGGACCTTGACTCTGTGCCGGTGTTGTACGGTTCTCTCTCTCTCTCTCTCTCCTCTGCTGGTTTCTCTTTTATTTATTTGTAAAATAGGATTTATAAATTGTCTGAAGCTGTAAAGTGAGATGATTTTGAGCTCGTACAGAGGGATGAGAGATTATGAGCGATTTATAAACGTACGAGATAACGAGTGCGGAATGAGATTATGTCCCCTTCCTCCCTCCCCTCCCTCAGCCTTCTGACTCGAACCTCCTCCATCATAAGTGCCTCGCTCCTTACGCCCCGCCTCGTCTTCCTCCCGCCTTTAAGAGCACGAGCCGCCTTTTGGATTTCCGTTTCTGCCTTAAAGTGTGAATCACAGAGCAGGATCCAGCTGGAATGAAACGATGGGCTGTGTCCCAATTCCACCTCTCATCTCATTAAATCTCCTTTAGTAGGGAACCTAATGACGTCTGAACTCTTGATCTGTTAGGGTTTCACACTGGCTATGTCCTGATTCTTTCAGTTCTGTCACACCCTTACACTTAGCAGGTAGCCTCTCTGAGCTGCCCTGCATTTGGGACGGAACCACCCACAGATCTAACTGGCTTGCCTCCCAAATCTAACAAACTACTCACACCCTTAAAATTAGGTTCTCCAAATCTCAGCTAGAATTACTGGCACCCTTAAACTGGGGTTGCATCCCAAATCAGCTTTTTGCTTATTAAACTAGAACTACTTCCACCCTTAAAATTTGGGTTACGTCCCAAATCTCAACTAGAATTACTGGCACCTTTAAAATTTGGGTTACGTCCCAAATATAAACTAGAATTACTTACACCCTTAATTTGGGTTACATCCGAAATCTAAACTAGAATTACTTGCACCCTTAATTTGGGTTACGTCCCATATCTAAACTAGAATTACTTGCGTCCTTAAAAACTTCAACTTTTGAAACTTAAACTAGAATTGCTAGCACCCTTAAAATTGGGTTGCATCCCAAATCTAAACCTCAGCTTTTGTTTCTTACATTAAAACGATACTTGCATTTCTCTTCCACACTTAAAATCTGTTCACACTTGATAGGGATCCTGCCAGAGGTCAGGTTTTTGACCCTAGAAGTCCAGTCTTGCGCTCAGTAGGAAACCTCCTCCTCATATTTAGGACAGGACCGAGGCTCTTTGGGTTAGTGAGCGGATTTGAGCTCTGTGGGATCCGTAACCCTGAGCAGACGCTTTTTAAGCACAGCCTTGTGTTTTCGGGCTCTCCCTCCGTTAGGAAGTCGCTCGTGATGAGAGCCGAGCCGAGGGAGGCACTCCGACACTTGTTTGGGGTTTAAGACGCCCCTGGGGGAGGTGGGGGGAGAGAGCAGCTGTTTTGTGCACATGTACAGAAGTAGCAATACTTTAATGAATTACTGTTAAAATGTAAATAAAGAGCTCAAGATATTTGGAAAAAGTCTGAGTCTGTCTCTAACTGAGCTGTGTGTGTGTGTGTGAGTGTGTGTGTGTGAGAAGCGTAGGTGTGTAAATATTTGACAAAAGGGAGCTGGTGAGGTTTTGGATAGACTAATGTGCTAACATGTTGTTCCAAAATACTCATGTGACATGCATGCCAAAAAAATAGGAAATCAGGAGGTGATCAGGGGGTAAACACTTTTTCACACCCCTGTAAGAACATCTAGATCCAGTATGGGTTCGAACCCTGTACCCTCACAGAGCATGGGCTTTCCCCTTATTACCCTTTAGTTGCTTAGAAGTTACACCTTGCTCTTAGGGTGATCTTCATCAGTCAGTTACTCCCTCCTGGGAAGACTAATGATGATTTTTAATTCATTTCAGCTGTGCCCAATCTGTCTGGGTGTCTGTCTGACCATGGGTGGGTGGAGTTTCAACTCTTTAGGGACGGTTCTCTAACCTTTGTCAGCTCTTTGTGAGGCCTAGGTCGCTGTTCTTTAAATGGAGCGGCTGATTGATCATTGCTGTTGATTGACTGATTGATTGATCGTGAGTGAGTGAGTGAGTGAGCTGACGAGTGGACGCGCGGTGGGAGGGAACAGAGCTGAACTTTCCTCTCTCTCGCTCTACGTTTCATATGGGAGAGAGTGCGTGTGCGCGCGCGCGTATATAGGAGTGCGTCGGCGCACGAGCGTGTGTGCGTGTGAGAGCGTGGTGTTTATTAGAGCCGCGATGGCGCCCGGTTGCTCCGCCGCGTCCCTGTGGGTGAGTAAGGCGCTGAGAGTGTGTGTGCTGGGCGCGCTGCTCTACAGGAGTGTGTGCGCCGGTTTGTACTCGGACTCGGACCAGATCGTCATCCTAAACCCGGACAACGTGGAGTCGGTGCTCTTCAATTCCACATCCGCCGCGGTCGTGGAGTTTTACGCCTCCTGGTGTGGACACTGCATCTCCTTCAGCCCCAAGTGGAAGGACCTGGCACGGGACGTTAAAGGTCCGTCCTAACACACACACACGCACACACACACGCACTGTATCAACAAGTGAGTGCTGTGTGTACCAGATGTTCTTCACCTGCAGACTTTGGACTCGGTTTGAGCTTCATCAACCAACAATATATTGCAGCTTTGGGTATCGTTTGCATTTCGCTGATTCCGATTCTAAAAGGGTGACATAGGTGCCAAATGGTTACCAATAAAGAATTCCTGAATTTTCGCTTCTGACCAGTAGGAGCGCAGAGAGGTTTGGGTTCTTTAGATCGTTGTTTTCTGACATGAATCCACGTCAAGCGATTTAGATTCCTCTGAGTGCAGCAAATTCAAAAGGAATCATTTATACGTCTGGCGTTTTACTTTTATTGGTTCAAATGGGAAGAAAAACCTTCCGCTAATGATCAGTAGGAAGGGAGAGAAGTTCGGGTTCATTAGATCGTTGTTGTAGCACATGACACCACGTTAAGCTTTGTTCACGTTAAGTGTCTTAGACTCTCCCCCTCAGTCGGTCGGTCCCGGTGCCCTGCTGAAGCTCGGTCGTGCTTTAGGTGTAACCTCCTTTATAACAGATCAGCTTTACATTTCCCTTTTCAACTTCTCTCAAACGTCTGAGTGTCCATCTTCCTCTAATTTTTCTTTCTTTGTTCCTTTTCTATCAAGCCTTCAGTCTCTTTGGCATTTCTTTCTTTCTTTCTTTTTTCTTTTTTTTGGCATTCATTTCTTTCTTTCTTTCCTTATTTTCTTTTCTGTTTAGCATGAATTTATTTTTTCTTTCTTTCCTTTCTGGTGTTGTGCTTTACCCCACTCCTCTGTTCTGTACTGATTGGTTAAGCCCATGCAGCATGGAGCTCCCGGTGCGCCCGGTTTTAGTGCTGATGTTGATTTCCCAGAGGAGGTTTGGAGCTCTGCAGTTATTGGGAGCAGCAGCAGAGCGTTGGCTGGTTGGTTGGTTTTTATTATTATTTTTTGTTTGTTTTGTTTTTTGGTTGGTTGGTATCTTTTATGCACTCTGCTCCTTCTTCAGCACTGGGTCCCCCACTCCACTCTTCAAAAACTGTTTCTAAAACCAGACTGCATGAAACACCTGAATTCAGATTACGAAGCGTGTCCCAATATTTTTGTCCCTGTAGTGTCTGTTGGATAAAATCTTACGCAGACGTTGCCATGGTTTGCGTTAATCCTTCTTTAGGATAATGAACAGTTGAGCTTCCCCTCATGGCTCATCAGGAAGTTGGTTCTTTAGTAGGACGAACTATTGTTTTGTTCCTGCCGGAGTTTGTTTTGCGTTTCATCCGTGTTCTTCTTTATTTAAGAGTTTGAGCTTTGGCCAGTATAAACACTCCTCCTCCACATTTCCTCCTCCTGTTTATTTTATTAATATTTTCTCTCACTTTTTCTCCATTCTCCTGCTCCTTTTGTACTTTCCATTAACGTTCTGCCTTTTCTCTTTCCTTTTCTTTCTTTTGTTTTAAATTCCTTTTTCCTATTTTCATCCTCTTTTTTCTAATTTGCTCTACTTGCCCATATTACTTATTTTCCTTTTCTGACCTGATTGTTTTTTTTTCCCCAAATCTTTTTCTTTCTGATGTTTTCTTGTTCATGTTATGTTCATGTTATGATTTGTTTGTGTTTGTTGTTGTTGTTAGAGTGGAAGCCGGTGGTGACTCTGGCAGCGATCGACTGTGCTGATGAGCTCAACAGGAGAGTGTGTACCCGGTTCAGTATCAGCGGGTACCCGTCTCTTAAGGTACCGCCTGTGTGTGTGTGTGTGTGTGTGTGTGTGTGCGCGCGTGTGCGATTTTTATAGTTTAATTTTAGTTCTAGTGTTAGTTGTAACACCAGGCTGTTACTGTGGAGATTACTCAGTTACATCTATTACCGAAAAAGATAAAAAAAACAAAAGTAAAGGGACAAAGATTTATATTAAAGTAAGACCAAAAGAGAGAAACAGAACCTGAGATAAGACAAGATAGGAAGGACGAGCAAAAGAGAGGTAGAATGAGAGAAGTATTAAAGAAAAGGATCAGCAACAAAAGAACAGTTGTGGAATAAACTAAAAAAATAAATAGAGAGAAACACGAGGAAAGAAAAAAGAAAATAAGGAAAGAAATCATGATCTCAGCATTAATATATCTCTCTCTCTCTCTCTCTCTCTCTCTCTCTCTCTCTCACACACAGTTTTTTCCTGCATTCTCCTCCAGTGATTTTAAAGGTCACAGCCTCAGAGGTAAGGAACTGTTTTATTTATCACAACATTCTCTTCAATAACTGAGACTCAGAGCAAACTACAGTCTCTCTGTGTGCGCGCGTGTGTGCGTGTGTGTGTGTGTGTGTGTGTGTGTGTGTAGGGTTCCCCCGAGAAGTCCAGGGCCTCCGTCATCTCATTCTCGATAAACTGGAGTATCATAAGGAGGCGTGGCCACCAGCGTGTCCCTCATTGAAGCCAATCAGGTCAGTGCTTTATGTAAAGGGGCGGAGCTTAATTTCTTGAAATAAAGAAATACAAACGAAAGTAAAGATTCAAATAAAAAAATAATAATAGTAAAACATAAAGAAAGCAAGAATAAGAAGTAAATAAATGAATAAAGTGAAAGTGTGCCTGTGTGTGTATAAAATAGAAAGGTCAAAGAAAAATAACCAGCAATAAATCAGCACTGAAAGAAAAAGTCTTTATTAAAATAAAGATGAACTCAAAAAACATAAAAAATAAAAAAAATACTGACTGAAAGAATAACTGAAATAAAGAAATTGTTACAAAATAGAGAACTTGTAAGTAAACAAATAAGGGAAAAAATACAATT